>JADRCD010232246.1:0-15429 GCA_019843815.1 Montemys delectorum
CTAGCATCTCTTCTGTGTTTAGGGTTGGCAAGACACTAGAAAAGTTAATGCTGACCATGCTGTAAATGCTCACTGCATACAAACATGCTTAGTATACTTTATATAGTATGCTTTTTAAAAGTTACATGTAATTTTATACAGTTAAATTTTAAGTACACTCCAGCAAAAAATTAATTAATTCAAAAAAAGAAAAAAAGAAAAAGTGCCATATTTTCTAAAGAACATTCCTCAAATTCCAAGTAGGAAATAGAGCAAACACCATATTATTGGCTAAAAGTATTTATAAAAGTTAGATTTTCCATCTTTCAGAAAAATCAAAGATCTAAAATAACAAGTAACAATTTTTGGAACAATGACACTTTTGGAATTATACTAGCTATAAACAGCTGATTTAACTGGGCATAGCAGCCACTTGGAACACTCAGGCAAAAGAACCTCTGCAAGTTCAAGGCCAGCCTGGGTGACATGGTGAGACCTTGTCTTATTGCTCCTGTCTTTGTTTTTCCTACTCCCCCAAAAGTTCTCTTACTATTGGAAAAAATCCTAATAGTTTTATTTAAATTATTTAGTTTGTATATTCACCACTGATCAATAAAGGGCACATTTCTGTCTTCTAAAAAGAAAACTATAGACTCTAGACTCGTCTCTGAAACTGGGCAGTATTAAGGTTTCCCTGGCGAAGAAGAAAACAAAATTCCAGAGGTACAAGTCAGTAAATAAGGGATTTGTTTTGACATAAAATTAAAATGAAATAAGAGGATAAAATTAATAATTTGAAATGTGTTTTTACTGTCAACACACAAAATCTGATGTTATTTAGTTTTTCAAAAACATTGCAACACATAAAAAGTTTAGATGAAAAATAATGTTCACAAACCATTCTTAAGGTACTAGGACAGGGTGCTGGATAATAACACTTAATATTGTGAGTAGGTGTGGGCTGCCCTGGAATGGCTCAGGCCCTATAGTTCCCTTAAGAACATCAGTTAGAACAGCCATTTCTGAAGCTGTGGAGTTTCACACTGGAGCTTACATGTTGGGGAACATAATGACTCTCTGAGCTTGGTGGAAAATGGAGGGCTCCCTATCTCACTTTCTCCACCTGACTTTGTCTATAGTGTATTCCTGACCAAAGCTACCTGGCCTTATCTGAAGAATGACCTTGTGCAGAGAAGCATAACTCAGCACACAGGTCCCACTCTGGCTTCCTGCCTGCATGACAATTAGGTGCTATATTATCCTGGCCTGTATCCCTAAGCCCTGATACACCTATTCCTAGAACAATAATGTAGAGCTGCCTCACTGCAACGGTCTCTGGAAGTCCATCTGTCCCATTCACAGCAGTCTGAACCCTGCTCCCCATCTCTGTTCCCTTTGTCCTCACAGACCAGTGGCCATCTCCCCCAGGGAGAAGAGAGACTCATATTTACACCTTCATTACAGATCATATGACGAACATGCAAACAAACAACAAAACCATTAAAAATAAGTGATGAGGTTAAAATGATAGAAACAATAGTTCCATATGATGCCTAGATTTAATCTTTCTTCATGAGCTAATATTTATTCTTCCTTTGTTCATGTTATATTATAATTAAAATTGGAAAATGTCTGATGACACTTAAGACAAATAAATATGAATGGCCAGCACATGTGTTAAACACATGAGTAATCAAAAGAAAAATGTAAATTTAAACCACAAGGAGATAGGACTAAATACCATAAGAATGGCTAAAGCCAGAAGACTGAAGACACCATGTACTGAAGAAGTCAGAAGCTTCTCTCTCTCTCACTCATCCCTGATAAGACAATAAACAGTATACCTAGGGAAAAACTTTAACACTTTCCTTTTTCCCCCACCAGAGCTGGGGAACAAAGTCAGGGCCTGTAGTGCAAGGGGAAAGATCTCTACCATTAAGCTAAACTCAAATCTCAGAACACATAGACACACAAACAACTTATGGGGTGCAGCTGAGAAATACAAAGAACACAGTGGTAAGTAAATGGTGTTGCCCTCACTTTCAGACCTAAGGATGCTTATGGTCAAGTATTCCCAGGCCCCTTGTGTGCAATGGGCTGAGCCCCCTCCTCTGTGATGGGGGTGGGGGGCAGCAGTGGAGATGGGATAACCAGCTCAAGATGTCAAACAGAGTCCTTGAGAAAAGCTAGAAGGCAAAGCATTTACAAGAGGGGTTCCTACTGTCTATCCTTGGTAAGAAAGTCTCTGTGGGGCCTAGGGACTAGGAATAGAATCAAAGGGGACACTGCTCCTCACTGGGCTTCACAGGGTACTCTTAGCCTCCAGCCTTAGCTTGTAGACATTTGTGCTGGATGTTTGTAAGCCCCTAGTTTAACAATGATCTCTCCCTACTCTTATTTGTTCTTTCTTAAAAGCTTTGCCTATGGGGAAATTCTGCTGTGTCCAGGGCTCTCTACTGAGAACTCCAGCTGTCTGTCTTAAAGGGGATTCCCCAGGCAATTTTTGTTGGATGTTTTGAACCACTAATTTGATAATTTGTTTACTTGGGTTCCCATTTTCTCTCTTTTTACTTTTGCTTGCTAAACATATAATTAACTCCCACTTTCAAACCTGAAGTATGCCCTTCCTGTGTCATTGTTAGGGTCACGTGTGACAATGAGTACCAGAGAAGAGGAAGTCTGGTCATAGGGATTTGAGGGGTACTTTCCCTCTTCCCAGGCAGCTGCTGACCTCCCTCACACTGCACCATAGACTCGTGAGCTGCTGCCCACACTAAGGAAGGTCCATCTGAAACAGCATGGATGTACAGTGCATGCCATCCAGACACTCAGAGGTGCCAAGATTCAGGCGCTTGCTACCCAGAGAACAGAGAAAATCTTCAGAATATTTGATATGGCTTTCCAGGAGTGTGCCATGTGACTCAAGGCAAGTGATTTAGGAATGAGCAAAAGGGAAGCTTGGACCTGTGTTCACCTACTATTCATGGACTTGTAAGGGTCACAAAGTGCTTTGTAAACTAGCCGGTGCCCAAAGAGGAGTTACTGATGTGACGCCCACTGGCCTCAAGTTATTGTTTCCATTCTCATCACCATGAACTATCTGACCGTATCGGCAGAGCCCAGGCAAGTCCAAGCCCACCTTTCTGACTGCTCTCAGTGCTACCTTATTCTTCCCTTGCTCCTAGAAAGGAGAGGCAATTAACACCAGGATTTCAAAAGAGATGGCTCTCTTTAACATACCAGCAATTCCTTGCAGTACACTTGATATATGCCACGGTAAGACAACAAAGAAATGTACACATATTGATTCCATTGGGATATATGGAATGCTGCTATGCCATTTTCAAATGTTTCCTTAAACTTTGTAGAAATTGTAGGTCTGGGAATTCCTTCCATACTTTTTCTATCCTAAGCTATTATGTATCTCCCAAGCCCCAAATCTAAATGAAAAAGCAACAGTTTGCTGCGCTCTGGTAGCTAAACCCTCTGTGTAAGATGAGCTGAGGGATGGTTTGACATTCTTTAAGGCTGTATCATCCTGAAGGGCATTTCAAAGGCACTTGAATAGATCACTGATTTTAGAATCAAACATATGTATTACACTAGGGGAATGAATCCCACAGTGTTTCTAGAATACATAGCAGCAGCTGTCTTCACACACTGGCAAATATCTGTCCCTACATGAGGGCTGAGGTATGACCAGGAAATGGATGCCAAAGTCACTTTATCACTATATGCTTAAGAATCACAATGCCTTCAAGACCTTCAAGACCCTGGCATTCATTTTTCAAGACCCTAGCATCCCTTAAGCCATGACACCTTATCTAAATGCTGCAGGAAACACACCTGTAAAATAACTCAAAGTTCACTTGTATAAATCACCAAGGAGGAAAAGATCCTAGTGTATGTTTAAGCAGACTTGTGTTGAGAAGGGAATGCTTTCTCGCTGCAAAGGCTTGCTTATAACTGTTTGCCAAGGAACTAGGCTCAGCTAGGACAGGGTACATGCACACGGTGGTCTCTGTAGTATGCAAACCAACTGCTGAGCACACTGTGAGAACACAAATCCAACCCTGACCCTGTCGGCCTCCACACTATGACTTTCTTTCTTTCTTCCCCTTTCTTTCCCTATATTTCTTCTTCCATTCTCTTTCTCTTTTCTTTGTTCTACAATGTGGGAAAATTAAAACCATTGATCTAAAACACAGGGGAGAAACAAACAAACAAACAAACACATACCCCAGTAGTTTAAATGTCAAATGTTCTGAAATCCTAAATGTACAGAAAGGTCACTGTTTAAAGATGCAAAAGCATCTTTTCTATTAGTACCTCAATAAATAAAAACAAACCAAAGCCAACGGGGACAGTGAACAGCCCTCCCTCGGCAATTATTCGGCTATGGAAATCTCCAACTGTTTGCATTCCCTGATTAATTAGAAAAATGACACTCTTCTTTACCACGGCTGAAAGTGTGACAAAGAAGTCGAGTTTTTCTTCAAACTGATTCAAGGATATTAAGGAAGAATGCAGAGGCACTGAGTGCTCATTTCAGATGAGCTGAAATCACATCCTTGAGCCAAGCAGACACAGTGATGAGAACAATCCCCCCACAGGTGTGCTGGATTCAGCAGCATTCTGCTCTGAGCTAGGGCCCACTCTCCATCAGCAGATGCCCATAGTATGGACTGAAGATGCCAGGGTCTCTTTCCCTTCTCACAGCACAGACACATGGCTAAATCCCAAACTCAAACTACCCTCTTCATAATCACAATGAAAAGTACATGGCTGGGCTTTCATTTTTAATTTGCAAATTGAATATGTAGTGAAAATACATGATTCTGGTGAAAAACAAATACTTCAGTTTTTGAAAAAGTTATATGCCATCCACTGACACCCAAGATCAAAAATAATATAATTAGTCATTTTGAGTAATTAACTTCGTCAAATAATAAGCAAACAAAAGTTTGACAACTTCGTTAATAAAATTCTCCACGGCCCAAGTAGGTGGATGAAGTCACATAGACACCAATGGATCAATGGCTCAGCCTTCCCTAGTGACAGTTTCAAATGCGCAACTGGGATTTATAATATCCAGGGCTAAACCATGCCTTGCTTGTAGAAGTACTTTGGTTTTCTGATTCTTCAATGATAGAGCAGCACCCTCAAACCATTCTGACACTAGCTCTTCCTCTGAGCAATGTCACTTAGCTGTCTAGTGGGCCTCTATATGTAAAGTGTGGAGTTAGGGAAAAAGACAGCAGAAATCAACCTTGTATGTCATGTCCATGCATGGAAACATGCATGCAAATACATATGCATACTACATGCACATTATATACTGCCCCCCCCCAATAAAAGCCTGATTTTGTATGTTTTGAATGAAGGTTAAACTAATCAACAAAGTTATATGGACACAGACCTTGAACACCCACAGTACATTCCCCATAGATTAAGGCAGGGTCTCAACATTTGGTCTCTCTTGCTAAACTGGAACTTATACTGTTGCTAGTTTGTCTAGGCTGTCTCTCATGGTCTCTGCTTCCTTGCTGCTAGGATTGCAGGAGGCCCAACATGCACGCCTAGCTTTTAAGTGGGCTTTAAGATTCAATGTGGTCCTTAGACTTCACCCACAGAACCATCTTCCTAGTCCTTGAAGAGACTTCCTTTATTAGGAGGCTTTACTCATATTCCAAAATCCACTTACCGAGAGAGAGAGAGAGAGAGAGAGAGAGAGAGAGAGAGAGAGAGAGTAAGCCTTATACTCAAAAATGATCAAGGTTAGCCCACTTTGATATAAGTGTCATAGGTGAGGCTTGTGGATTCCTCTAGTCTATCACAGGCACTACTTGGAAAGCTTAGACCTTTAAGGAATCTGATAATTGCTTAGAGCACAATGATATAAGAGTAACTTTCACCTAAGGTGTGTGCCAGTACATATCAGAAAGGACCTCTTTTGTTGTTGTTGTTGTTGTTTCAAAGTTGAGTATGAGAATGATCAGTTATGAAACTGACAATCTGATCAAAATTTGGAAATGATTGAGAAGGGTCTAATGTTCATTCCACCACTTCAAATGACCATTCTGCTTCAGGGTAAACAAAGGTTGCAGAACTCTGCTATCTTCACAGCTCTTACTGAATGGAAAGGGGAACTTGGTTCTAACCCAGGGGCTGAAAGCTCGCTTGTTTCTTCACTTAACGTTTTGTATAGTTATTCTCATTTGTTCTTCATTTCATACTGAGGGAACACACGTGCTGTCCCAGGAGTAGGGAAAACCCAGGTTGTAGTGAGTAAGGAGTATAGTGTAACATCTGCAGTAAGAAGTAGTAATGGCATACTGAATGAAAAGGTGTCTACATGCATTGAGAGCTTACATTCACCAAGCATTTCCAAACATTCTTAATAGGCGTAGAGACTGAAGGCTAAGACCCTTCTTCGAGAACACGTGATCTAAAAAACAAGGGCCAATAAACAAGCCTCAAGGTCTGTGCTTCTTCCCAAAGGGAAGTGGCCTACCTCTCAGATCCACTTGACCACATCTATATCTGGAGGCCTTGGCTACTTGTTTGACGCTAGCAGCCACTGTGGTACCAATGTTGCTTGAATTCTTACCACCCTAACATGGGCTTTGAAGGTCAGTAGCTCATATGATGGCCTTAGACACCTCTTTACTACAGATCATGATATTTCTTGTACCTGACATAACATGAGATACTACAAACATATCCAGGTTCCATGCAAGTGCAACATATATGAAGATATTTCTGCACTACACAGAAAGATTTGCTGTAAAAAAAGAAAATATAATAGTGGGAAGATATATTATTTTTGATCCTGCCCTTAGATCAGGCTTTCTAGACAGTGTTCATTCAGCTTTTGGGAAGATAATCCTTTCTTAGTGAGCAAATGGTTGCACTGGATGCTGAAGAGTAAGTCGTGATACTGGCACTGTGCAAATAGGACTACACTCACCTTTTTTGTTCCTCTATTTTCCTGGGTGGTGGCATCTGCTAATGGAAGAACAGCACATGCATGTCTGTCTTTAATGGTGCTCTCTAGGAAAAGCAGTCATTTCCTTTTCCCTATTGCTAGTTTAGTAGACTTCTTACCTTTGGCTGCAGTGGTGGTGCACAGGGGGCTGAAACAGGGTCTGTGATATAGGTCTTCTTGGGGCCACTGACTGGATACATGCCAGGATGGTTCTGATTCCCGGCTCCAGGACTGGCATACCCAGGTTCCCGCTTCCAGGTATTAGGTTGAACCTGTTGCCCATAAGCAGTTTCACCTTCACTTCGGCCCCCGTAGCTAGGACCTGCTGCATAATAGGGTTCATAATAGCGTCCTTGGTTGGAGGTATACCCATATCCAGGCTCAGGCTGATGTCCTGAGGGCGGAATATATGCATACTCGGTGCCAACACAAGTTGGAGGAGGAGGACACTGTCCCGATACAGGAACCGGCTGGGTGTTATAGCCACGAGGCCCTGGACCATATATCTGTCCAGAGGATGGACCAGTCATGTAATGTGGGCTGGGCTGAGCTGACTTCACTTGCACATTGAAAGTGGGCCTTGATGATGTGGATGCTGTAGTGTAGGAGGCTGGAACTGGCTGAGGCTGGGGTTTGAGTGTTCCAATTGGAGTCACTGGGATGGGTGCAGCCTGGGGTGCAGGCTGTGGTTTCGTTGTGGACTTCTTGGTGGCTGTCAGGGGTGGCTGGTGTGGAATGACCATTCTCTTATGTCCTGTGACAGGAGTAGAAACTGGAGGAGAGGCTAATGAACTAGTAGAGGCCTAAAATAGAAGAGAAAAATGACAAAGATGATCAGCAATAAAAGAAAATAAAATGAGTAAACAGGGAGTATGGTTAATTACAGCTTGTATATTAAGGTGTAAAATACAAATAAGGTATGGCCCTTCCCTTAAGGACTTCACTAACCCAAAAGTCGGTTGTTCTGTGCAGTACCATAAACAACTGAATTAAAAAAGGTAAGGGAACAAATTCATTTACAATAGCATCCACAAGACTGTCACAGCAGGAATAAGCTTAATCAAGGCATAAACTACCTACAGACTGAAAACAAAGACAGCGATGAAAGGAGTTACATGAATAAATAAAAATAAATGTAGGCTATGTCTGTGGACTAGAGGAGCCTAGATCGCTCAAACAGCCTTCAGATCTAGAGCGATTCCTATCAAAATGCAGAAATAGAACATTTATCTATTTCAAACTCAAATAGAAACAAAAAAGATCACAAACAGTGGTTGGCTAAACTGGTCAGGAAAAGAAAGAACAGAGGTAAATTACATGGCTGATTTAAAAATACATTGCAAATTTTAATAAACAAACAATGTAGCAACACCTAAAAGATAGAGGTAAGGTAATAGCAATGACATCATATTGAAATGTTCTATACAGCAAAAGCAATGATATCATATTGAAAAGATCTGTACAGCAAGATCAATGACATCATTTTGAAAAGCTCTACACAGCAAGAGCAATGATATCATAGAAATCCTCTCACAGCAAGAACAGGATAGTGAAAGGCAAGCACTGAATAGGAACAGATGATCACATATCCAGTAATGAGCTAATCCTCAAAGATCTAAGAAAACCTTATACAAAGAAGTAAACAGAGACCAAGCAGGCCTACAGACATGGCTCTGTGGTTAGAGCACGTGTTACTTATACAGAGGACTAGGGTTTAGTTCCTAGGATGCTCAAGCCTGCTCCCAAGCATCTATAACTCTAGTTCCAGGGTATCTGATACAAACTCCTGGCATCCATGGACACCAGGAACACACAAAATGTACTTGTATACATGCAGACATGAAGACGAACGCCCATAAGAATAAACATAAAACAAAGAAAAGATACTTTTAAAACAAGTTTAGGTTTTTAAAATGACAATAATAATATTTTCTAAAGAAGATATACAAAAGATAAAACTTTAAGAACATTGCTCCTTATTACCTATAACAGGGAAATGGACACAAAATCCAAATGAGGAATCACATCCTTGTGATGATCATTGATATTAAGCCAGGAGAACTGGAAGACCAGGACTGGCAAGAACAGTAGGGTGCCTCACATGGGTGTTAGGAAGGAAAAGCAACAGAGCCAATGGGGAACAATGGGAAAGTTCTTCAATACATTAAAAGAGAATAAACATATGACCTACCATCCAGTATTACTAAGCTGCAGATTTCAAGGAGAGATTAGAGTTTCCTTGTTCCTTGTACCACTATTTACAACAAGAAAAAACTTAGATGTCCATCAGGTGACACATAAAGAAAATGTTCTTATAATGCAATATTATTTGTTCTGCAAAGAGGAAATTCTACATCATATAGCAACATGAATGAATCTTGAAGGCACCAGTGCATAAAAACCAACCTAGTTATAACAATACAAATATTACATTATTTTACATGAAATGTTTAATAAAAGTAGTTAATACTCACAAAATCAAGAATTAGGATTATAGTGACAAAGAGCTGCTAGGGTTTCTATTCTTTTGAGGAAATACCTTTACCAAAGTAAGTTGGGGAGGAAGGGGATTGTTTCGTTTATACCTTCACATCACTGCTCATGACTGAAGGAAGTCAGGACAAGAACTCAAGCCAGGCAGGAGCTGATGCAGGGGCCATGGAAGAAGGCTGCTTACTTGCTTGCTTGCTCCACGTGTCTTGCTCAGCCTGCTTTTTTTATAGAACTCAGGACCACCAGCCCAGCGATGGCTCCCCCAGCCATGGGATGTCCCCTCCACACACCAATCACTAATTGGGAAGATGCCCTGTAGATTTGCCCACAACACAGTCCTATGGAGGCATGTTTTGTCAACTGAGATTCCTTCCTTTCATATGATTCTAGCTTGGGTCAAGCTGACATAAAACTAGCCAGCACAAATGGGAAGATTAAATAGGGAGTTCCTGATCAGTTGATTTGTTCTCAGTCAAGGAAGATAAGCTGTGAAGGTTCATTATTTAACAGTTCACTTACTATCATCAATAATATATTATTCAGTGACAGTTTTGTCAGAATGGAAAGGAAAACACGAACCTCTCCAGACACAAGCAAAAGGGAAGGTGAGGCCCTGCTAATAACAGATGGCATGTAGGAGAAGAACCCCAGATAAAGAGATCTACCTCCCTCCCATGATGCATAACAGAGCTTCATTAATATACACTGAAGATGCTTGAAAATGAACTGCAGAAAACTAGCACATAAAAAGATTTGACTCCCAGAAAATCACACATACATGTATGTATAGATGAGTGTGATATTTAAATGTGCTCGATTTTCAAAATGAAAATGTTAAATTATGACAAAAATTCAAGAATCCATACAAAATTAAAAAATAAAATGAAATGTCAAAAATATATTCTTGGAATGATCAAATAATCCAATAAACAGAAAATATTCGGCAACATGAGTCTTCAATTAACTGAATATGTGGACCAGATAAGCATTGGCACAGTTGTCTTTAACTAAGAAGAACATAAATATATACACTTTAAAATAATGATTCCTGCTCTTTTTCCTTTCATGTCCAATCAGATAAAATATGTAAAACTTTGGAGGAAAATCGTATACACCAAACTATACTAGTTTTAGCAACACTTATAAAAATATCCAAACACGTGTCAGTATACACGTAAAAGAACACACAGCAGAAATAAGGAAAGAGTGGGAGAGCTTGCCTGGGAGTGTTTTTCTTTTAAGTACTTAGCAAAGTAATGGACTCCATTTGGCATTTTCATACACGCTCCTCATCGGGTGGTGCTCCTTTGTCACCTCTCCCCTATCCCCTTTGTATCCTTCAACTCCTGAGTCCTTTCAACTTTGATGTCAAGCAAGGTCTATTACCCTCTCAATTCCTTTCCTGAAATCCTCTTGTTCAGTCACCTTTATAGCTATATTACCGATACCCACAGTTACACCTATTTACATGCAAATGTATAAACATATGAAGTTGAGGTTTTGCATATAGGAGAGATCAAATGGTATTTCCAATATGGATGTAACCTCTGGGGACTCTGGGGTTGGGGCCCTGTAACAACTATCATTCAAGGACTGTGTGTGTGTGTGTGTGTGTGTGTGTGTGTGTGTGTGTGTGTATCTGTCTTATCAGAGGACAATTATTTCAAAGAAGTGAGGGCCACACTAATTCACTTTCTAAATGCAATTATGGTTGGTACTACTTCTCAAATGGTGTGGTTTTAAACAATAGTCCTGGGGTGTGTCTTCACAGCTTTCATAGGGAAAGTGACTTGTATTAGGCTAGTTACTCAGGCACCATATACATTCATAGGTGAGTCTGTGAGACATTCAAAGGATGAGCTCTATGTTTTGTTGTTGATGCATCATCAAAGAAAGCAGAGCTGATCCCCTCTGCAATCAGTTTCATCTCTGTACGTGTTACATTGACATTATTGACTAGGATAAAATGTCTAACATTACAATTGATTTTTCTAGGTTCTATTTACTTTTCACTCTGGTCTATTACATAATGTCAAGGTCTTACTTAACTGGGCATATATTTATGAATATGTATAGTATATGTGTTTTAATAATACACTGCATAATTAACACACACACACACACACACACACACACACACACACTTCTATTGGAAACTATGAGGACTACCTTCAGCATGAAAGGAAAGAGACCTTTCACCTATCTAGCAACATCCAAGATGCTTGGTTTATAAAAACAAATAAGAAGTTTGCCTCCTAAAAGGACAATATAAAATTAAAAAAAAAATCCATATTCAATATAATCTTGTAACTTAACAGAGAAAGAAATTAGGAAATTAAAATTAAGTCTTGTATCTTAGAATCAAAAGTTTCCTAGGAAAATATATTTAAGACAAATGATATGTTGGAGAAGATGGCATTAAGTTAGGATCCCCCAAAACAGGACCAATGATGAATAAAAGGGACATGCTCGAACTAAGTATTGTTGAAGAACTCATACATACAGGCTTCATGTATAGGCTCAGTAAGGTGAGCCACCAGACTCAGAAAAGAGATTTGCAACCTGCACAGAGAGAACTATCATCTTATCTAAGCTGGATTGGACTTGTGAGTGGTGAATAGGTATAGTTATTTAATACAGAGAAGGGAGAGTTGGAGAGGAGAGAACCCAGAGAGACCCAGGCATCACCCTGTCAGTGGCCCAGAGGAGGATCTGTGGCCAAGAGCTACTGATGCCTTCTCAAGGAGCACTACCTGTGCCCTTGGGCTTACAATAGGTAGGTGGACTGGCTCATTCAGTGTTGATAGTGCCTCATAATAATAACGATAACCAATAGGTCTCTATTACTTTCTAATCTCCCCCTGGTCACTAGGTATATCCATTCCAGCTGAGAACCACTGAAAATGAGACAGTAATCTACTGCCCTGGGAATGTTTTCATCTTTATCTCTTATTCAGTCTAAGAGTACAGAAAGCTGCACATCTGCATTAAACAGAGCTTCATGTCATTACAAATAATTTTCTAATTTTAACATAAATTAGTAACAATGAAAAGAATCACCATTCTGCCCATGGGGCCGTAATCTACTACATAATTTCTTTTCTGTACCGTCTCTCTTTAGGTCCATAGCTACATCTTGAAATATGATCAGTATCGCAAAAATTCTTAACAGTTTTTCACTCCAGGGTTCATCTGTATAAAGAACCATAGACTTGCATGTTCAATTGATTATTTTCCTCTATTGACTTGAATGCCTTATATGTTTTTTCAGGATTAAAAAAAAAAAAACACAAGAGATGTTGATCTGGACTGTGGAGACTTTTCCTTGTTACCATTTAAACATCGAATCTGGCTACTCTACATGGGGAGTTTGCTATCTCAGATATGTCCACATTTTACCATATCTACTAAGAAAGCACTTGCTCTTCTCTAGCTCTACCCAGACTTTTGGTCCACTCCAGAAAATCGCTCTGCCTGTAGCTGGAGGGATTTCTCCCTCACACATACACAATCTTATTACTTTGTCATTTAAAAGTCTTCAGTAAGTTAGTAGGGTAATGTACCATACCCCTTCCAGCTCTTGTCTGACTGACATGCCACATACAAGCTTTCATCCATATCCAAGGTAACAAGTTCTCTTATATCTCAGACATTGATTTTGGTTAAGCAAATGCCAGGTTCTTAAAGAAATGTCCTGAACCCTCTCTCAGATTAACTGTCTAGCTGTTAAGTTCAAAACTATCTCTCTCTCTCTCTCTCTCTCTCTCTCTCTCTCTCTCTCTCTCTCTCTCTCTCTCAGTGTATCTCATTTCTCCTGTTCTTTATTATCATGTGTGTATGTGTTTGCTTTCTCAAGGGAAGCAGCCAGTCACTTTTTCTCAATAAGACACCCTGAATAGTTTACAACATTATAGCCCACAGCAGAAATTTAGAAAGACATTGATCAGTGAATGAATAGGTGTCGTCTTAAGAAAACTGCAACATAACATTTATTTTTTCTCACAAAAAGGACAACAAATGCATGGATACACTGGATACATGTTTAATACTAGTGGTGCTCTAAGTCTCTACTGACTTTAAGACACAAATTATAACGTTGTTATCTATCCAAGAAGCATTTGCAGTGCTGTTTCTGTTTGTTTGTTTGTTTTAGATGGGTGTCTCACCCAGTAGGTGAGTCTGGCCTTGAGCCTATGTCAGACTTCTGAGTGCTAGGATCATAGGGCACATGCTAGCACACTGAGCTATTTATTTTACTTTTAATAATGGCTTTGTAAATGTAAGTTCTCAATTCTTGTGTTCTAGGGGGAAAAGTTCTAAGGACAATTTTAAATGCATTGACCAGGGTATAGAGGTAAAAAGTTGAAGCAGCAGTATTACAACAAATTCAGAGGCAACCCAAGAACCAGAGTGATTTTTAAGGCCAGTTTGGGGTTCATACTAATAACCTGCTTGAAAAAAAAAAAGCTGAGTAGTGGTGGAAGACATTTCTAATCCCAGTACTGTGGAAGAAGAAGCAGGAAGAACTCTTGAGTTCAAAGCCAGCCTGGTCTAAACAGTGAGTTCCAGTACAGCCAGAGGTACGTGGAGAAACCCTGCCTAAAAGAAACAAAACAATAAACAAACAAAACAAATGAAAGAGCAGTCAATCAATAACTAACACATTAATATAATATATTCCATGTATATTCAAGCAAATAAAACTCCTTTTTCTAATTGAGTAAGCATCTATTGTAAGCCAGCTCCATATCAGGCACTCCTAATTACTATAGCTACAATAAGACAAGTGAAGTAGAGATACTTAGTAAATACATCTTTACTCAACAGGATATGAAGAATGCCATGAGTTACATACATGAATCCAAAATGATTCCTGTTTAGAATGGAAATTTCCTAAGAAAACAGGGAACAGTGGTAAAAAGTAAAGATCCACATCCATAACCAGGAGCAGAAAGCTCAACTCCCCAAATTACATATGAATCAAGGTATGTAATGACATGAAAATGTCCAAATCTAATTGGTACATGGAAAATAAACTGTGGGATCAGCCATCTATACAACAAGGTTGATGTGACACAATGATATTTCCACATAGTCAAGAAACAGAAAAATATGTATAGACTTGTTAACAATGGGGACAAGGGGTATTGTCATTTCAATCACATTTTATGATAAGTGTGGCTCACTATTTGACAAACATGTTTTCCACTTGTGGCTATCCATATTTCTGCTGTGTGGCAGTAAAGAGAAATTAAAATACTCACTAGAAATTAATCAATGTATTGTAACAAGCATTTATACAGCACTTACTTCATGTGAACATCTGTCAACTGCATTTCATACATAGTTCTCACATTTACAACTGAGGCAGGACCTAGGGCTAAGTACATTCTGGAGGCTGGTGGTTAAACCCAGGTTGTCTACTGCAGTGTGACATCTCTGAGCCAGGCTTGGTGATGTACACCTGTAATTCCAAAACTCAGTGGACTCGGGCAAAGAATTATGAGGTAAAAGCAAGCCTGGCTACAGAAAGAGACCTTTGTCTCAAAATTGAACAAAACAGTCAAAACCCAAACTAACTAACAGCAAGTCATACAAACTTTTGATAATAAGTGAGGCTAAATTAAAACACACACACACCACCACCACCATCACCACCACCACCACCTCAAAAGGCCTTTTCAGTCTACTTATGATTTTCTTGTTCTGTATCTTCTGTGATCAAGACACAGACATAGAACCCATTTCCCCCCCTCCAAGAAGAAGCAAGTAAGTGGACCAGAAGGACAATGATACTGCCAGGGTCTAGGAACTAACTGAAGCCTTGAACTGGAGAAAGCTGAGGAGCTCACACCTGTCCCAAAGATCCAGCTGCTGGATCATATAAGCTGACTGGTACCCTGCAAACTGGAGAGCCAACATTCCTTTTCTGACTTAAAGTTTCCATCAAGAGTCAAAAAAAAAAAAAA
>JADRCD010232246.1:15529-32872 GCA_019843815.1 Montemys delectorum
AAGAAAGAAAGAAAGAAAGAAAGAAAGAAAGAAAGAAAGAGGAGACTGAAATTCAGAGGTTAAATGGCTTGTCCAAGGTTACAAACTTAAGTGTACAATCTAATCTTTATATTTGAGTTGTTTTATCTAGTTCCTGTATGTTATCTATAATATAAATGATGTTTAATGTAAAAAAAAAAAGAGTCTTGTTTATTATAAACAAGGGGAAGCCAAAGAATGGAGTTTTATATTATACCTGAAGTGAACTCTGTTGAAATAGTAAATTTTATGTTATATACTATAAATCAATCAATTAATCAGTATATCAGAGTGAAAGAAAAATATAAAAGCATGGGCATAATTTCATATTTTAAGGTCAAGTTAAAAAACAATAGTCCCATCTGCCTATAGATACAATAACATTAATATACCATATAAACATATGAAACACTGAAAGATCTATCCCTAAACCAGTAACAATGGAGGAGGTAACATAAGCATATTTTATGTACCTAAATCCTGAAACAATTACTTATTATAATTTTGATCAGGAATATTAATGTTACCTATCGATATATCTGATCTGTGTAACACATTGTTTCTCATCTGTAAATATAAACAAGTCTATACTTAATATAAAGCTGAAGAAAATACTAGTATAACAAAAATAAATACTGAAACATTATAACACTTTAATTCCATGTAAAAAACAAGGAAGAAAACCAGCAAAAATAAAGGTTTAATACATTTTAATCGATTCAAGTTTTACTTTGGGCAATCCACTTAAGAGAAGCTCAGTCACTCTTTCCAGTGTTCTGTATATTACAGGGAAAGCAATCTCATAGGTGGTTTTTAAATGATGAGTTAAAATAACGCAAATGTTTCTGTCAGAATCAAGTCACATGCCTTCAACTGCTGCCCTTGATTCAAAAGAGCTCTCCCAATATGGGGACAGGACTAATACTCAAAGTACGTGTATGTGTACACACATATACACACAGTAAGCCCCCCCACACCACACATTAGACATACATACATGCCTTTCAATACCTCTAGAGCTTTTCTGTCAGAGATGCAGGCGTAAATATCTTACTTCTGTTCAGCACATCCACACTTGTTCATTTCACAGTGCTATGCTCTGCAAACACATACTCCAGCTAGTGATGGGCTATTCTTAATAACTTCTGAGGCAGAAATAGCAGCAACAGTATGGTCTGATGTGGCACTCTAGAGCAGTTGGTCTTAGACACTTTTCCATTTAATTAATTCTCACAACACTTCTGAGTGGGTATAAAATACTGTGAAGACAGGCAGTTCCCCTGACTAAGGATGGCACCAGTGCATGCATGTCAAGTTGTTTCTCAGAAATAAAATCAAGTGGGAGCACTTGGGTGCTATCTTGAAATTGTTCCTCCCCCCCCCACCCCACCCCGATGATTAAACAGACAAGCCCAAGTCCAGGTGAGACCTACACACTCACATTTGTAAAGCAAGCATCCTGCAAGTCCAGAGAGCCAGCATTTTAAAGAGTGTCTCCCACCTATCCTGAACAACGCTCAAAAGAGAGAGAAGGTCATCAGTATGAACTTGGGAAGTCTCCAAGTCTTCTACTGGAATAAACATGCACACTGAACAGTCAACTGTGTTCCAAGCACGCATGTGTATGTAACTGGACCATGGACAGGCGTGTTTATTCAATTAGAGAGTGCAAAAGTCTAGGAATCTAATCGGAAAAGAGCCTGTTGGATAGCAAGCAATTCTGTTATCTGAGCCTTCATCCCCCAAGGCCTATCATAGTTCTCCAATCGGGCCAAGAAAATATAAAAAACCAATTCAGGATGAGAAGAAAAAGGTACATTTTTCCATGAGCTGCAGCAAAGAACACCAGCAGGATTCTTTCAGGGGTCAACCTTGCCAAGAGAGCTATAAAATATTGATAAATCATTGTTTATGTGAATAAAAAATGCAGAGGAGACTGGGGAAATCATGACATACAGATAATGGGGACTTAATCTATGAAGCTTAAGAGAAAGGATATGGATCTGGGATATGTAAAGAAAGGAATGGGTTGATAAAAATATGAAAACCAGTTATATTTGAAGAAAGATACCTTGTAGAGTAGTAATGTGGTAGAATGCCACGGATATCTGTACTTGATATCTTTATGTGCTACTGTTTCTTGTTCTCAATATGAAACTGGAAATGCAAGTCTGCTCCACTATCACCAGTGAGTAAGAGTCTGAAACAAATGACCTCACATTTACACCTGCATTTCTTATTTGTAATAGCATTTGCTATGTCACCCCATACCCCCATTGTGTGCACGTGTGCTCACAGGCCACAGGATAGACTTGGAGATCAGAGTACCGCTTGTAGAAATCCTTTCTCTCCTTCAACCATGTGGGCTCTTTGGATTAAACTAGGTTGCTTAAGGTTGGCAGCAGGAGCCATCTCACTGACTCCAAATATATAGATTGTTTTAAAGTAACTGTTTTTTATTCTTCTATAGTACAAGACTATGTACTGAATGCAGAATATTTAAAAAACCCCTGTCTTTCCGATGGAAGAACCGCACTGTTTGAAGGATGGAAGGCCGTTCAGCTGCGCAGCTGCTCTTGCTGTCTCACCTCTGGTGACAAGGGACTCAGAGCCCTACAATGCTGCCCTGTAGAGAATACTCTACCATCCTACAGGTTTAGAACAAAATGAGGCTTCTGGGAAGCCCATCCTAATTTCCCATGATTAGTCAAGGTATCTTCTGCTAATACTTTCATGTCACAGAGGATGGTCCTTTAAGGCATCCCTGGTCCAAGACTTTTGCCATTATTACTTAAAAGGCACTTCCCCCCTAAGTTAAAGGTACTCAGGACTTGGTCCTTGAAGTTTAGTATTCTGTTTTATAAACACAGGTCCATAAAATCCTGTTTAGAGATTCAATGTCACTTCAATAATGTATCAATTAACAAGTTCCATGATAAGCCAATCAAATAAACTACTGCTAGTAGTTAGCTGCACCATAACTGTCTCTACCTTGTACCTCATTTGGTAGGCCAGCAACTTAGACATTGATCTAAGGATATTAGGTATAATGAAGTCTGCTGTGACTCACTTTAATTTTTAAGGACTCTGGGTATATGAATTCTGTATTTCTTGCTCTACATGGTAAGCAATCTGATTTTTCTTTTTTACCAATAGCAGCACACTGTTTAATCTACTATAATAAGAGAACTGAACAACCCAGTGTACTCAAAAGAAAGATGATAAAATGGTGTGATTCTTTCTGGCTAGAAAACCCAAGCCCTCCAGGGTTTTGGGGAAGTGCGTGTTTTATTGTATTAGAGGTAAATGGTGAGTGCCACTGATGCCAGAGTTTGGAAAGGGTCATTGGAAACAGTGTATTAGAGAAGGATTTTCCTGAAGGAAGAAATAAAGGACAGGTAATTTATCTGTCCATAACTAAACCAGACACTACTCTTCATAGAAGCATGGCATATTAGAGGCAAACACAAGGTCAAGATCACACATCTCTACCAAGTCTCTTTAAGGAAACATAGCTGTGAAAAACTGACTCACAGAAGGCCAGTGAAGCTCAGGGTTAGAACCTCACTTCTCCAGAATGGAAGAGCAAAGTTCCTACCATCACCCTAAAATGACCAGACCAGACCTTCTAATAATCAAAAGAAGGCAACAAGTCCTGTTTATGCTTCCAACAAAAGCGGACATCTGGGCTCCGATACCAGGCAGCAATGTGGAAACCTATCAACAAGGATCAGAGGCAGGAGTTGGGTCGCTATGTCCATGCAAGTGAAGAAGTGGTCATGCTCTGAGGAAATAAACAGACCCACCCCATCCCTTCACATATTTCCAAAAGATTTTGAGTACCAAACAACGAAGCAAAAAAGTAACAGGGGATAGATTTCAGGCCCTGAAACTATGTTATGTTTAAACTATAAAACAGTAAAAGACAAAGTATTTAAAGAGTATGTTATATTCAGAGTAGAGTCACAAGATATTTGTATATTTTTTCCCCACAGAGAAAAAACTCATTTCAAAAAATGATCACTGTATTATTACGATTTGAATCTACTAAATCTATCAACCCCACTGTATGTGTGTGTGTGTATACATATATATATATATATATATATATGTGTGTGTGTGTGTGTGTGTGTGTGTATGTATATATGCATACACATATACATATGTGTATATATATACTTGTCTGTTAACGTGTTTGTTCTGAGAAACAAGTGACTTGTCCATTTGCTCTAGATGGATAAAAAGGCCGGACTGAAGGGGCATGGTTCCTAAGGAAGGAGGACTTCTGCCACAGAGTAGGAGGAAGAGGAAAATGGTTTCATAAAGAGTGACTACTAGGGATACAGAAATGCTCTCTTCAGCAAACCTGTCCACATCCCTTTACCCTCATAAAACAAGCCAGAGAAGCACACGATGAGCAAATGCAGCAAAAACTGTTCACATTCTCACTCTGTATAATCACTAAAATGGTTCTCTGTTTTTAACCTTCCCCTTGAACAATCACATACTCTTAATTTTTCTCTCAACCACAGCACACATGGTTACAGCAAGAGTGCAACAGACACATCTGCCATCCCAAAAAGACGTCGCTTTCCCAAGCTGAGGCCATGTCTACCAGAAGAAACAACAATAAAGTGTAAATGCCCAAACAGCCCTGTAGTGACCCTGTGGGAACCCTGTAGCGAACATGTGGACAGGTTCCTGTCTGTAGTAATGTGACTTGAAAGCGGAGAACGAGGGCAGAAGGATCTGGAAGCAAGGGCCTTTCATGCCTGTCAATCACTGAAGTAAAAGAAAGTGATGAAAGTGCAAGCAGCAGCAGTCTCTACCTTCCATACATTACTATGTGAATAATCAGACTGCCTCCATCATGGTCTCAGAGGGAAACAGGACTCAACTACGTGATTTGTAATATATAAACAGTCTTCTTCAACAACAACAACAACAACGACAAAGATCAGAAAACCAGTCCTTGCTGGAAAGGTCCTCCCTTAGCTTTTTACCTCTCTTTTCTGAAAACTTCTCTGATGAAGTCTATTTGACAATTTAGACCCTGTGCTGTAGTAGATGCTATAGAACCTGGAGAACTCAGATGATTCATGGTCATCTTATGACTGATGCCCACGGTTATCCAGGAATCCAAGGACACTTAGCAGGGCACGCTGCCATAACGTTTGCCATGACCAAAGTAACAGGGTGTGGTGGAGAAAAAGGGACTGGGGACTTGGCCATGATCAATAGATCAACCACAAGGTGGGAGATGATTTACACCAATGGGGACCTGAACAGCTGAACTCAACTATTTATCATTAATTTCTCCAAAGATATAAAGGTGAAATAAAGAATTGGTTCATCTCTTTTCTATCCTTTTTCATAGTAATGAACAATAGCAAATCCAGACATAACGTCTCTGCACACACTTTTAACTTGGAACAATCCAAGAAAATACAGAGCCTGACAAATAAACTTATGCTAATTTTACGGTTTGAATTTCCTCTTTATAAAAATAAATGATTTGTTAAAATTGAAAGTTTCTTGATAGCTTAAAGTTTCTGAGGGACACCTTTTATCACAGATAAATTCTGGTACCTATGATCCTTTGAAATAATATTTTAAAAAAATCCCCATTTGACTATATTTTCAAATATTGCTTTTCCAAATTTCAAACTACACTGGCTATAAAATGCTTATTCCCTCTATGCTATAACATCATGAGAAAGCAAAAGGATATAAACTTGTTGATACACCATGATTAAAATCCAGTGTGAAAAAAGACAACAAAACAAAATTTTTGGGCTGTGACAGTGGGAAATAGAAATCTAGACATTCTGGTTTTTCTTCCATAATTTTGTTATAAAATTAACATAAACATGTGAAAATACAGCTATGTACAGGGAAAGCAAATCATATCACCCCATAGTGCCTTCAGAGAGCACAAACTACCACAAAGCAAGGAAGTGCATCGTATGACTTTAGAATTCCCCTTTCAGACTCAGCTACCATTCCCTGCCACCTTCTAAATGTCAGGATGCAGCCTACTGCACGCACAGGGAAGAGTCACTCCTGGGCTCAGGGAGCTCACAGGTAGTCAAAAAGGAGCAGAAACCCAATGGAAACATCTCAGATTCCCAGAAGTCGGTCTGCTTGCACGCCAAGCCACTTAGGCTCTAAATACATGCCAGATACCCTCAGCCAAGCACACTCAACTCAGAAGCAAAGGGCAGGCTTCCATTCTATGCTGACTTGGCAAACGTCTTTAAACATGCTCCTGTCTTTGTAACCTGGCTCCTTCTCAAAATTCTAATTAAAAATGCTTCTTAATTTTACACAACAACTAATTTCAAACATTAGCATATTCCTGCATGTTTCTCAGATAAATGTACTTCAGCAGGATGTTTATATATAGTTTAATGTTCAAAGGAAGCATTTGTATTAGTTACAGTTGCATTTGTGGTGACTAGACTCCCTTACAGACCCTACTTACTTAAAGAGGAAAGACAGTGTCAGCTTACAGTTTCAGAAGATACCATCCATTGTGTTGGAGAAAGCATATTATGTGTGCTTCCATGGCACCAGAATGTGGTGGAATTCCAAAACTGATGAACATTTGGCAGACTACTCAGGCCAAACCCAAAAGAGAGTATTCTAGCCCTATGACCTACCATGGCCAGGCAGGTCCCATAACTCAGGGATTCAAATACCTCCACAAACAGTGGTACCAGATGGGGAATAAGTTTTTAAAAGTACAAGAACTTATGGGGGGACGATTTCAATTTTAAATCCTGCGATATTATTTAACTGTGAAACTCATGAGTAGGACCTTGTTCCAATGTTCCTCTTTCTACCTTAAAGCACATTAGCATAAGGTGCAGATAAAATTAAACATCAAAGCACCTTGGAGAAGTGAATGAATAACTGTTAAAATGAATGAATATATTCAGGCATGAATTTCGTCCTAATTTGCTTGATACTCTCTGATTCGTTTCTATCTGTGGGTGAACTTTATGGGGAGCTTGACAGAAATACAAAAGCACCATACACAGCAACAACTATGGCAATGTTTGCTACAAAGACTGGAAAAGAACCACAGCAGGCATGAAAAGGAGAAGCCAAGAGAAAGAAGGGCCACCCAGTGATGCCTGGTATCACAGATACATAGTAGATACATACTCTTTAAAGGTGAATTTCTTCCTCTACTATGCCAGTGGGAAAAAGTCAGTAAAAAGAGCTAAATGTATGATTTCTCCATAAAGACCATCTAAAGAATAGAAAACAATTCTATTTGAGATTTTCTTAAAAAAAAATAAACTTCACTACAATGTTGTCATTATGGGTATTAAAAGCACCATCAAACAGATCAATAAAATCTTTAGTGATAACAACCTTTTATTCATCTTGTTTCTCAGACTTTCTCTGGTCTTCTGTTTTTATGTATGATGTATATTATGAATGTGTGTGGTAGGGATGTCACACAAAATAATGGGGTTTATATATAAACCCCATTTATATAATGTTTTATATTTTATGTTTCATTTAACATTAGATAATGGATCCACAAATTTTACAACTCTTGAAAAAGTCATTTACATTGTTCTAAGTAAGATGTCAATTGGCATTAACAGATATATTCAGTCTAGGGAAATCATTTCCAGTGTTTCAAACATATGAGGTCCATAAAGATATTTATTTTAAAGCTATGAATTATGCTTCATTTTCATAAAAAGGTTCTTTCTAGAAACAAAGAATGAAAAGGTTCAATAGCATATCAAAATGCTAGGAACACACTTGTAATAAAATCACCACGAACTTGACGTCTGATGTACTACAGACTCTTCTGTCAACACCCAGTGTACATTAAGCCAGACACAGGCTAAACATTTCACTATTAAGCCCTCAAATATTGAGTTCTAAAAGTTTCTAATCTCAAAACAGTGATATTTGGGAAGAAACATCTAAGAGCAGTCATTGATGATTGAGTGTATTACTGGCATATTATTATTTTTGTTGCTTCTGCTTTTCCATTAATCACTCTCCTAAAAAGCTCCATTATCAGGGAGTCAAGTGCAACTTAAGTTGTATATAGCATCAGCTATATTGTAGAAGGTTCTTCTGGTGTCCTATGTCATGTACACCAGAAAGAGATCAGAAAATCCAGGCCAGGAAGGGAGGCACTAAAGGAGAAGCACCTGGGGGCACTAACAAAGTTGCTGAGAAACATCCAGCCAAAATCTTTCTGACATTTTTCACATCATGTAATGATATTTCCTCATAGGAACAGGTTCAGAGCAAATGAGATCCACTAATGTGGCAGATTTGACAGAAGTTGAGGACATATGTTTAAAAGTCTTTGTTAAGAAAAATATTAAGCTGGAGCATCAGAAAAAAAAGGGGGAGAAAGGAATCAGGAATAATTCCAGGACAGAACAGGAGGCCTAAATACAGGTTGGCAAATTAACTGATACAATCAGTAGTCCATGAATCTCTGGGAAAGTGACTTGTATCTTTCACTGGGAGAAATCCAGGCAATGCAGTATCTATGCATATGCCTTAACAACATAGCTAGACAGTTCACTCAAAGCCACACATAGGTGTCTGTGTAACCTGAACACATTTATTCCTGGTGAAAATTAAGAGGTAATCTCACCTCTGACTTGTCTGATTGAGGGAATTCCCATCTGAACACTTAGACAGGAAGGAGAAATATAGAGAAGATCAATAACAGCTATGAAGCTACATTTGTTTAAGACTTCATCAACTTACTAAAAACAGTTTTTCTTAAGGGCAGAAAATGCCATTAGTTTGTATTTATCAAACCACTAAGCTGGCGAGATTTCAGTGATATGGAACTTCATATATGATGTTCGTAGGGACCATGGGTCAACGTAATAGAATGCAGTTCTAAGGATCTAGTAACGGAAGTCTACACTTGCATCATCAGCCTGAATTCAAGCTCCAGCTTGCCATACTCCTGCCATTCCATTGAATTTCTCCACCAGAGGCCAGCTCTTGTTTCACACTCTGGATGCACTGAATGACATCCAGAAGCACAAATATTTATACACACACACAAAAATCACACACATGTAATATACTATATATATATAATTTGTAAAGAGCAACACGACCTACAAATACTATCATATAACAATCATATGTTTATTAGATCATTTTTGAAATATACTTAGCTAGATATGTGATATTCCAGTTACTACCATCAATTAAGAGAGTCTTTTAGCAGTAAAGGCCCAAAGAAATGATTTTTGCTTATGTAAAACAGCACTGTTTAATGTACAAGAAATGAGACATTTCTCACAGTACAAGGAGAAAAAAAACCCTAAAATATAAACTACAATAACAAAAAGAAAATGAAGCCTGATAATGCTTTGTAAAGGAGCAAAATTTTTCACTCTTTCAAACTGTGATATAAACCATTTTTTTGCATAACTTTAAAGTTATGGTTTTTCCATGAGTCTACATTTTAAAATTCAGCATTACACATATACTTCGTGAAGCCTATTTATTTATTTATTTATTTATAATAAACTGAATAGTTTTAATGTATGTTTAAAAAAAAACCTCAAACCTTAGAAAAAGTTTCAATAGTTATAGAAAAAAATACAACTTTTATAAATGATATTAAAACTTCATTTTAGAGCACATTTTTACAGACATATAAGCTTTTGATTTTTATATTATAAACATGTAGCTACTGCTCAATAGCAAACAATGCTTATTTAAACATTACCAACAAACTTATACACAAAAGGTTTCTTTTACGCTGTTTGTATATGTAGTATCCATGTGCATAAGCCAAATTCCTATAAATTTAGCTATCAACTTACTTCCGATAAAGATGGTCACACATATGTTGGGATTCGCTTTCATTTACCTTTAAACAAGGAATTCGTCATTTTCTTGCAGAATTTAGAGCTAAACTAAGGAAGAAAGACAACCAAAGTAATACACCTACTGCATAAATTATGGCTATGTATATAGATTTTATTTTGTATCCTCCTACTCCAAGGAAATGTGGTCTCTTGTGTGCGTTTTGGAAGGGGAAATATTATGTCTGTAAGTGTATGTGTGAATATGCTCACCCAAATGCGTGTGTATATGCTCGTGTGTGTGTGTGTGTGTGTGTGTGTGTGTGTGTGTGGTTGTGTGTGGTTGTGTGTGTGTTCCTCTATCACTCTGAAACTTACTGTTTTGAAAGACCTTATAGTCTCTCAACATATCTCAAATGCAGCATTTAACTAGACTACACATAATCCCTAGGATCCATGTACCTGTAACCCATGTGCAAACCTGGCTATGTATAAGGGTTCTATGGATTCAACTTCAGGTCTTCATGCTTGTTCAGGAAGCACTCTATCCACTAAGTCATCTCACCAGCCACCCAGAAGTCAAGTTGTAATGTAAAAAGAGACCACATTAATAACAGAAGTAGAAGAGCTGCGTTATTAATTGGGGCTGGACACACTATGATTGCCATAGTCTTTTTGACTAGTTATGGGTTTTTGTAATGGTCTCCAACTGCTGCAAAGGGAGGCTTATTTGATGCAGGGTGAGAGCTAAACTTCTTTGTGGGTATAAAGTTAAGCTTCATAATGCACTTAGGGATTGAGCTGGCCTAGTAAAGTGGCAGTGGTAGTCTCTCTGATGACCTTACTGATCTGATATCAGGCACAATTTCCCCCTTTTTGAGGTGAGCCCTAAGTCCAATTAGACTGCTGTTGGTGACCTCCAAGATGTAAGCACCATTGCTGTCCTTTTAGGGATATGTTGCCATGCTGACCATTGTGCATCATAGGCATCACAACTGGATGCCACTGGTGCTTCCATTCCATGACAGTAAGCACAGCACCTTCTGGTACTATAAAAGCTAGACCGTACGGCAGCTTTTTACGTTAGAAACAGGATGAGTCTTCCAAGTTCTGTGGCTGAAGGGTGTTTCATCTTCAACAAAATGAATTTAGTTTCAACCTCTGAGAGGCAACCAAGGGCAAAAATAATAGCCTACATAGTTCTGGGAGTCACTTGGACTGCCGTGGGACACTACTTAGGCTAAAGTTTCACATGAGAGGTAGTGAGGTTTTTGTTAGACTATAGCTCAAGGAACACTGTAGGAGAAAAGGCAAAGAGGTTTAAGAGTTGGAGGACCAGTCTCCTAGAGATGACAGGCAAGCTACACCTATGATACCTTAACAATATGGTGGCCTGAAGAAAACTGAAGAAACCACAACACTAATAGTCATGCTAATGTGTATGGGGGAAACCTCACACGGCCTCATTTGTGGACAAAGAACTACAGGCAACGCATGACACCTGAGAGAAGGAGAATTAGTCTTTCTTGGAGATTATCCCCATAGTTATCCAATGCAGAAAGGTAAGCCATGAAACCACATGCACACAAACAAAACTCAATACTATATATTAGAGGGAATGAGGGAATGGGGTGGTTAGAGAGAAGTAAGGGAAGGAGGAAGTGATGGCATTATATTTCAATTAAAATAAAAATTAAATAAAAATAAAAACCATATTCATAAACATATATCAAATAAGAATATGAATGTATATAAAATGAGTCTTTTCCAACATTACCAAACAAGGACAGCAGCTTATTTTAGGCATGGGGACTTTTCAGAGTTGGGAGAAATTTTGCACAGATTCCGGGCCTTGAGAGTCTACATGCCAACAAAAGCAACACAGAATACTTCTAAATACCCCCAACATACAATTCAGAATGCTAAGGGCATAGAGAAATCCATTAGTATATTGACGTTTCAAATGGATTTTCTCCATCCAGTAGGAAAGATAGGCTTTCCAAGCTCCATCTGTTGGGATGGTTTCCTGCCCGTGTACACATGCCTACTCTGGAACTCTGGGAAGGACTCTTGTTTTCAGCACACACTGTGGTCAGAATCACAGAGAAAAGCAGAGGATCTATTCAGAGTACATGCAAATGAGATAAACTTTAGTAACAGATGCACACTATGCCAAGTTTTATCAAAGTCCTTTACAGAGAGGTGCTCAAGACCCGATTTTTGTCTCTATGAGGAAAAGAAGTTTGGTACAAGTTTTCCAAAGACATGGCTAGTGTTGGTTCATATGCTAGAGTTTGTGAATACAACTCTCTGCTGTCAGCCATCCCTCTGCAGTACAGAACTAAGACTATGCAATTACAGCAGGACCAGTTGTGAGCGGTAAGGGCTGCCTTTAATTTTACTCTAGAACTAATCTGATACAATTAAGGGACACATCACAGGGGAAAGGAAGGGCAAGCACAAGACAGTGCTGAAATAAACACTTCACTGGAACAGCAATTACCCTCTGAAGAGAGGGGCTCCTTACTTCATTAAGAGTTAAGGGCACACACACTTCTGATGCAAATTATTTCTGTTCAGCTGAAGGTGGGGGTGACATTTCAAACAGTCTTTAAAAGGACAGCTTGGTAAATGTTAATTTATTAAAGCCCCATTGTCATAGCTATAGACATTGTTCTGAACCAACAGATGATCTCAGTTTAACAGATATTATTTTTTAACACTAAATTTTTTTTCAGCATGTAGCACAATTTAAAATTCTTTCTTCACAGGACAGCTAGAGAAATTTAATTATCATGTTAACACATTGTGAAAATTAAAACAACATCAAGAAAGGCAAAAAACCAGAAGCATGACCTCCCATTCATTAGGAGCCATCAGCGCCCAGTGTACTGTGTACTTGGGATTATCATTGTTTGTATTACACTGAGTTTCTAAAAAGAGTCAGAGGAGGGCAGAAGCACAAAGCGAGTACGGGAATTACTCTCTGAGCCTCTGAAGGAGTGAGCACACTGAGGAATGAGAAGCCTAGTTCATTCTAAAGAAAATATATACTAGATCTCTTTCTGATTTACAGTTATGAATCCACTGTACCAGGTAATTCTTGCCCACAATCAATTAATCTAAATTCAGAACTCAACAGGCACAATGCATATAAATGCTTTAGCAAAGGCTGTTTCAAAGCACATTGCCTTTTTATGAGCCTATTATATGAAAATTATGTTAATTTCTTAATAAGGTTAAAGTAACAGACCACATTATTAATTGTATTGCAAATAAAATATTTAATTAAAGATGCATTATCTGGCAGAATTTAGCATCTGGTCCTCTGGTTTGTAGACTGAGTAGGGTAATGGAAATAAACAATCTAGATGGCCTTCTGTGTGCCACTCTTCCAGTGATTCAACTATCTTTGTATAATATTTATAGTTCCTTCTATTTTGCTGAAAATATCTAGGATGAGGGTACAAACTGGGAATGTCACAAACAATGCCCAGCATTCTGTGGTTCATTCTCTAAGCAGGCAGTTAAGAGACAGGTGTTATAGGGAGGAGAGCTGCTTTCAGGACCCTTCACAACTGTTTCAATTTTCAAAACATAGACCGTTATGACATTCATTGCTTCAACATTAAGCTGTGTTCTATGTAGCCCCTAAAGTTTTCTAATGTGGGTAGAGCACAGGTGTCCATATGGACTAATGAGACCTCTCTCCACAGCAGCATATCAGACTTACCACACGTGCACTGTTCCCTGCAGGGAGTCCTCTCTTCTACTAACCACAATCCTATCTCATTACCATTCCTTCATGAATACTTTTTGGTATAAATTTTGCTGTTGGCATTTAGCTATGAAAAAGGTTCCTCCATAATATGTATAGAACCTTTCTCTCTTAAAAATATCAAATCAAAATGTCTCCAACTTAAAAACACTGTAGGCAATTTAAATTAAGACAGTTAATCTCCATGGCAATAATAAATAATGCCGTGACGACGACGAGGGCTCCACTGCCTCCTGGTATAACACTGCTTCTATGGAGGCTATGAAAACTTAAAACAGACCTGTATGCAGATACCTGTTGGCAGCAATCAGCTTGTTCTACTTAAAAGAATATCAAATGCCTTCACATTTCCTTGTGCCCTAAATGGACCATCTCCCAAACACTGTATCCTTAATTGAAGATGCTGCCACAGGTGAGCCCTACAACTCCCATAATATGGACAAGGAGAATGTCCAGTAGTGTCACCTAAATGGTGCTTGTCCTCCTGGCTTGTCCTATATAAATATTCAAATGCATATATACCAATGTGTTTAGATGTTCTACTCTGAAAACATTTAATACAATGATCGTGGCAATTCATTTTCTCTCCTTTTCTTTCCCCGATCTGTCCATGTGGCTATGCGATGAGAACTAGCAAGTTTTCAACTGTAAAAGGTTTTGACACTTTTGACTGCAGAATTCAAAACCTAGATATGAAGCCTCAGGGCAAAAGTGGTATGGATGGTTAACTTTGGGTCTAAAAGAAGCCCTGCCTGAATTCCCCAAGCAGATCCATTCTGGTGAAGGACATTGGTATCTCTTTTCTTTATGGAGGCTGGGAGGCTGTGCTGGTAGAGGTGAGAGAAAATCCTCCCTCATGTCTTTACAGTGAATGCACTCAGTCCTCAAGTGGGTGGCTGGGAACAACCTTCAGAATGGGGGGCAGGGCGTAAGGATGGAAAGCAACCTGATATAGCCCGAATGAAATGGCCTGCTGAGAGGCAACAGAGCAAAGGAAACACATGTTAGGAATGCATGGGAACTTGTCTTAAATATCAGACCATTTATGAAACCAGAGGCAAATCATGGGCATGGAGATAGATGTCTATAGCACCCCAGAGTCTGAGAAAGAAGAACAGATCAGCCAAGCCTCGGAGTTCTTGGCTAGCATGGGCAACATAGCCCAACTTTAAAACAAACAAAACAGCCCAAGGCAAAAGGGTCTGTGCTGGGTTACATAAGAGTTAGATTCTTTTTATTATCTTTTTTTAAAGTTATCTTTTTAAGTTGGAGGTAAATTAATAGTGTCCAGTAAAAGACTAAGCAGTTGTTTGCTAGTCCTCAGAGGAAAAGTGACTTTTAAAACAAAATTATGAAGAAAAAATTTTAATATTCTAAGAAGGTGTACTGCATTTCAGTTATATTAAGAACTTATGTCCAAGTTATATGCTGCAGAAACAGGACAGGAACAAAATTCCTCACTGAGGGTGTAATTTATACAACAGGAGAAATGTAGCCTATCTTTTGAAAAATAATACAGTGTGTTCTTTGACATTTCAATACCTGTATAAAATGTATTCTAATTATGCTCACTCCCACCCCTGACTGACAGTCCCAATTCACACAGAAATCTTCCCAGATTGATGTCTTTTCTTTGATTTTGGGACGCTCTGAGTTTAACCAAGGCAGCAGTGTGAGAATCTTCCCACTTCTCATTATTAGAAAGGACGTCTGCTCAAGAGATCTGGGACTATGAAGTAAGAACTCAAACATGGAGTGAAAAATAAACAAGAGAATGAGATGCAGAACCCATAGTTTAAACGCAACACAAGCAATTAGCCAAACCAGTCCAGGAAAGGCACAATTCCACCAGAAACTCCTTTAATCCTTTCAGGCCATGATCAGATTCAGGCAGACACACAAGCACACAAGCAGCCTCCCGGCACCACACCACACATGCTCGCTGCAATCCAAAATAGATTTTCTTAGTCTAAAACTGGAAAGAGTAGCCTGTTCTTTAAAGAAATCCCACCCCTTCAATTTCCTCTGTTATCAGAGAGCCTCTCCATCAGTTTCAAGGGGAGATTAATCACTTTTGCAACCCTCTGAAAGAGTTTTCTGGAAAGCATAACAACCTGCAAGTGTAAGTGACAGGATTATTCTTCCTGAAGCTCAGCTGCCTACAAATTCTCTCTCATCCATGACTCAGCATGAGGTAAAAGGAGCTAATGAAAAAGGGCATGCTTCCTTTTAAAAATTGTCAACTGACTTTCAACATGTAGAACTGCTAAAAAAAAAAAATCCCCCAAAGCTTGACAGTAAAGTACAGCAGCTTTCCATGAATGCTCATACTTATATCCCCAGAAACTTCTGTCAGCCGTACTAAGACAAATGTGCTTGCCTGGCCAGCAAGCTCTACTTTACTAAATACCTGAAGCTGGAGGTTAGAATTCTCATTCCCCATATTAAAGTGATACAACTATAAGGAGGTTAGGGGAAAGGGAGGGAAGGGATTAGCTTTGCTGAGGTCAAGATTTGAAGAGGAAAGACAAACCACACCATTTTGAGTTCCCCAAGAGAAGGGAATTGGCCTGGGGCTGTCCCTCCCTGTAAAATGCCACTTGATTTGCTTGCAGAAATGGCCTTCCAGAAGGAGCAGCTTCTCAAGGAGCCATCACAGACACAAGAATGTTATAGTTTGTTTTCTTCTACAAAATGAAAGCTGTGGTCAGCTTGTGGGAACCCACGTGGAGTAAGTGAGACAGTCACGTTATCAGACATTTACTAATGCCTAACATGGCCAATGCATCCAGCAACATATGACAAGAGGGCAGGGTCAATAGATCAAGGGTCCTTTGGAACTTAAATGGGTACAGTGAGAATGATCCTAAAAAAAGCTGGAAGGAAAATACCCACAAGACTGAATGTGAATGCTTTGTAAGTGTAAGAGCAAAGATACAGAAAAATACAGCAAGGTCATGACAATGACTTAGCTTGCTGAACAGTTTTAAGGGAACTGGCATCTATGATGACAGCAGTGAAAGGCTGGGGCATAACCAGGGTTCCTTACACAGAGATGAGCATGTGAATGTGTGTTTGTGGCAGAAGGGGAAGAATCCACAAAAGTATTCTGACTAAAAGGAGAGGTGTATGGCTACTCCTCTCACTCCTAGGGACACAAGTGAAATCTAAATTGGTTTCTATTGACTTCAGAGCCTGCTTCCCTGATCACTGTAGTGTACTACTGTACTAAGATAAAATGCAAGAGGGGGCACACAGGAGTCTGCTTGTGCAGAACAGATTGGTACATGAACAGGATGGAGCTGGATATAGCCAGCCCACAGAATCCTTCACAGCTAATCTCAACGCATACCTCAGGCTGGTTTTGCTTCTCTGACAAAACCTCTGGGACATTATCAAGCCTACTGATCTTTGACTTTGGGTAGAAAACAAACCATAACACAAATACTGACGTCCCAAGGCTAATATGCTCTCCTGCGACATAAACATTTTTCACCATGTAAGTAAAATAGGCCAGACATTTCTAAAGAAACATGACTTCCTCCTAAGCAGAAAACAGTAGTAATGTATCTCCCAGGGGCTTCAGCAAGGCAAGGGCATGAGTCTCCAGGTGTCACAAAAGAAAGGGGAGCAAGTTCACAGAACAAAATTCTTCCCCAAATCAGGCAAACTGTTTAGAATATACATATACATATACATATACATATACATATACATATACAT
>JADRCD010232247.1:0-23847 GCA_019843815.1 Montemys delectorum
AGGTCTGCTACAGGATAACAGGGAACACAGGAAAGATGAAACGTCTCTCTTCCTCTGCTGGGAAAGGATGCTGGGCTCAGCGAAGCAGGTACCAAGCTAGACGTCCTTCCTGGGACAGATTTGGCAGAAAGCAGCTGTATAAGCCACACAGATAAACTGTCATTCAGCTCAAACATCAGTAGCAGTAACAAAGTACACAGGAAGTGCAAAAACATTGCCCTTCAGTTTGTGTGTCCTCTCCTGCCTGGCTAACCTTACTTGTTTTTCTGCCCTTTTCAGTCCTTAATCTCATGGTACTTTTTAACTCGTCAATATTTCTTTTTTGTCCATATATCAAAAACTGGGCTTCATATCAACATTTTAGCTTACTGTAATTATCAGATTACAGCAGAAGGGTACCAGGCACCACTTGAACTTCTAAAGTAACACAGTCCAACAGAAATAATTATGTCAAGCACAGATGTAAAACTTTACCAGCCATACGTTAGCAAATGCATGGAAGAGGACAATTTTATGTTAATAACCTGTTTATTTGACCATATATGCTCAAAACAATGATGCAATATGTATCACATCCAATATGTAATCAATATTTTTGAAAGTTACTAATGAGGGTTTTTTATATTTCTCTATTTTGATACTCAGTTTTTGAAGTCTGGTGCATATTTCATGCTCATATATCACTTCAATTCAAGCTAGCCACGTTTCAAGTCCTGGAGAGCAACTGGGGCCAGTGTCTGTTGTTTGCATGGTACAGGCTGAGAATTTGAAGACAAACATCTTGAACACACTGATTAAATTTCTACCTTGAAGTGTTTGTCAATCAGCTAATGCATTTTTGCCTAAAATATCCTTTCCTGGCATATTTGAATAAAAATTCAAAATGTTTTTGACAAATTAAAATGGTTCATTGACTCTTGCAAACGAAAAGCCAACTAGGCTAAATGCAGAATCCCATATTTAGATTTTCATAAGTCAATCACATAAATATAAAATGAGGAGACTGGTTTGACAGTTCACGCGAAAAATAAAAATCTGTTTTAAAGTTTACTGCACTCTAATAAGAACTGTACTGTGATGTGACTTTTTTTAAAAAAGAAAAAAATGGCGCAGTCCATGTAGCAATCCAGAGCACAGGTCCTGATCGGGATCAAGAGGTGTGTTGGCTATGCAGGTGGATGAGGATTAGCCATATATGATGCTCAATGCTGCTGGATGCATAAGGAGAACATGTTGTTTGGCAGACCTTCTGGTTGAATGCAGTACTTCCCAATAAATGCCTTTGCACAGAGGGCTGGGTTCCTTGGATTATAATTAAGGCTCCTTAGCTGCACTTCAGGATGATGGATGCATAGATTTATAAAGCTTGTGTTTGTCAGGTATGGTTTGTAATCAGTCCAGAACTGGGCTGATTGAAGCAATGGGGAAGATAAAATACCTTCCACTAGCTAGTTTGCCCTGCCTGAAGTGAGTAGCTAAAAGATGAATGTCTTTTAGCTACTCACATGAATTTGAAGGGACAAGACATTATTAAGTGGTAACTACCAATCTTTATTTTTCTCAGCATGCATTATGTCCTCACAGAGAAGTATGCTGAACTTCCAGTATAACATTGGAAGATGGACTTTCACAAACTAGAATATTTGGCGAGTGGCAAAGAAGAATAGGATAGAGTTCTAAGCCACCATTCTTGATATTTCATACGTGATCGTCAGGAACTTGAGCTGGCCTGTCTAAGAGAGAAGGCTTAACATCCAGATAATTCTCATGTAAAAGGTGAAGTAGGCTTCATTAACCTCTGGCTTTCTGGGTACCTACCAGTATCCAACCATTCGGATCAATTCTGCCACTAACTACTCAGAGTTAGGCTCAGTCCTACAGACTGACCGTACCTAAGCTATCAATCATAAACCTCCTCTTAGGCTGTTTACGTTATCTCTGACTTAACTACAAATTTTAGGATTTGTAAAATGCTCTCATCTCAGGAAGTTGTTCAGACCTCGGGAAAATACTGTTATTAGGATTATAATTCATAATAAGGCATACAACTGAACAGTAAAATAAATAAGTACATCGCAAGGAGTCCTGACCACAAGAGCAGAGCCTCTGTAACATTGACACATGCCACATGGATGTGTTTGTCCACCCAGAGGCTCCATGAGCTCTGTTATTTAGTGGTTTTCATTGACATTTCATTATTCAAGACTGATGGATTAAATCCTTGACCACCAAGGACTGGCACTGGAAGTTATCATTAGAAAGAACACTGACTTAGTGAGCATTTCCCTGCCTTCCCTATTGAACTCCAACCTGGAGTCCACAGACTAAATATGGCCAGTTTATTTGGATAGTCCAGGGATAGTTTTTATGCTTTTAAGGTGTAGGAAACAAATCAAAGAATAATGTGTCTCTAGGCCTATTATGACTCCTGAGCAAAAAAAGAGAGAGAGAGAGAGAGAGAGAGAGAGAGAGAGAGAGAGAGAGATAGAGAGAGAGAGAGATAGCTAATGTCTTAGTTAGAGTATTACAGCTGTGAACAGATACAATGGCCAAGGCAACAATATTTAATTGGGGCTGGCTTACAGGTTCAGAGGTTCAGTCCATTATCATCACGGTGGGGGCATGGCAGTATCCAAGCAGACATGGGGCTGGAGGAGCTGAGAGCCCTAACTCCTGTTCCAAAAGCAGCTAGGAGAAGACTGGCTTCCCAGCAGTTAAGAGGAGGTCTTAAACCTGGGTACATCTGGGGTTCTCAGTCAGATAAAAGAACTTGGAGAGTTTTTTAGGCTCCTTCACATCTTTCCCCAGGAAAGGGGTCACAGTTCCATGATGGTAGTGGGAGATCAGGAAGAGAGCTTGGCCTAATTTAAGAAATACCAGGCAACCCTGCCCTCCATTCCTGGGAGAGAGGGACTGTGGCGGGCTTCAGTGAGCTCCTTCAATGTTTCCCTATAATTTACAGAAAAAAAAAAATCTCAAAATCCAAAGCCAGGAGAGAAGAATCCAAAAAGCAATACTTATCATCATATGCCAAAAATGGGATAGAGAGAAAGAGTGGCAGGCTAGGCCCCTCCGATTGTCCCTTGGGGTTTGCCCCTTAACCCACCTCAATATGGTGCTGGGTAGAGGGGGTAGCTGGGTTCTAACCTTTAAACAGGAAAGACTCCAGCCTCTATACAGAGACCCTTTAACTTTTTTATTCTGATTAGCCATTTTAAACCAACAAGGAATGAAATAAATCCTTATCTAAAAAAAGAATAAGGATGAGGGTCTTAAAGTCCATGCCCACAGTGACACACTTCCTCCAACAAAGCCACACCCACTCCAACAAAGCCACACCCACTCCAACAAGGCCATGTCTCCAAATACTGCCACTCTCTGCCAAGTATGTACAAACTATCACATCTAACTTTACAAGTTCTTAAAAGTTCTAAGTTCTTGAGTGAGCAAGGTCAGAGTGAGCAGAGCCAGCAGAGGTCCTGAGTTCAATTCCCAGCAGCCACACACATGATGGCTCATGGCCATCTGTACAGCTACAGTATACTCATACACATAAAATAAATAAAAAATAAATCTAAAAAAAAAAAAGTTCTAAGTTCTTTATTTGAGTTAACCTCAAATACATTTACTATCTCCTTACCAACCCTGATATTCCAGACCGTAAAAATAAGTCAAATATTCAACTAGGGCCTGGAGAGATAGCTTAGCAGTTAAGGGCACGTACTGTTCTTGCTGGGAACTCCAGGTTTGGTTCGCAGCACCCACATGGCTGCTCACAACCAACTCTAACTTCAGTTCCAGGGAGTCCAATATCATCCTCTGACCAGCCATGAACATAATTCACAAGCATATATGTGGGCAGAACATTCATACACATTAAATGAAATAAATAAATCCTTTAAACAATTTTTTTTAAAAATATCTGACTAGATATGGACCTGGCAGTAATTTTAGGTTTGTCACGTTCCCCTTGTCAGTATCAAAATGACTTCTGACTTTGTCCTCAATGACAGACAGAATGAGGGGAGGGGACATGGTGTCAGCACCACAGTTTGCACATCACTGGCGCTGACCTCTGCCAACTCCCCTGTGTACCTGGTTCTCTCATCCATACGGAGCTGGATCCAGGGAAGGGCTAAGATTGACTCTGGATCATCTGACTAGTTGGAAACATCAGAGAACACTCCTCAAAGCAAGCTAACTGTTCAATGCTTCCCTGCATCTTTAGAAAACTCTAATTCAGTCCCAAGTTGAAATCCTTGCTGTGTACTCACAAAAGCACTCCTTTACAAAAAATACATGTAATCATACCCATGCAAATAGTGAGGCTACCTTATGCTTTTATAGCTAGACGTGTTGCATTTACCAGGCTCTCAAGAACCTCTGAGACATAACCAGACTCCAGCGTGTGAGTATAGAGGTAGGAAAATTGATTTTTAGACAGCAGTCTATCAACAGAGCTGCAGTGGGTGACTCTGGCACGCCTAGTGCACATTGACACTAGCAGCTCGGAAGGTTACAGGACCTCTGTATTTGTCACTTCTTTTACCTCATCTCAACTCCTCAACAGCCTTCTGTGGGGTTGACTTGGCCTGTTTCTCGAGTTACTTGTGGTCTAGGCTTCCTGAACACCATACTCTTTGAAGTTGTATCAGCTCAGGCCGCTCGGTGCTTATCCTTGATGGGCACATTCTAGCCTTTGACATGAAAAAGGAGTAAGGGGAAAACATAAATCTCTGCTTCGGAGAGTCCTTAGGAGCCTTATGGTTAGACTCACCTCTGCTTCCTCTCCTGTAGTCTCTTCTGTTAAGCCCTGTTTTACTACTAGGCAAAAGAAAGAGAGATGCCGAATACAAAAACACATACCACAGCCTACAAGTAACTTGAGAGAGAAATGTGCTGATTTTTCGAGTTTGCCTTTTGTTTGTCTGTTTGTGTGATGGTTTGTATATGCTCGGCCCAGGGAGTGGCACTATTAAAAGGTGTGTTGGAGTAGGTGTGTCACTGTAGGTGTGGACTTTAAGACCCTCAGCCAAGCTTCCCGAAAGCCAGTATCATGCTAACTAACAGCTTGTAGAACTCTCAGCTCCTCCTGCACCTCGTCTGCCTGGAGGCTGCCATGCTCCCACCTTGATGATAATGGACTGAATCGCTGAACCTGGAAGCCAGCCACAATTAAATGTTGTCCTTATAAGAGTTGTCTTCGGGGTCGGAGAGATGGCTCAGTGGTTAAGAGCACTGACTGCCCTTCCAAAGGTTCTGAGTTCAATTTCCAGCAACCTCGTGGTGGCTCACAACCATCTGTAATGAGATCCAGTGCTCTCTTCTGGTATGTCTAAAGATAGCTACAGTGTACTCATTAAAAAAAAAAAAAAAAAAAAAGGAAAGGAAAGAAAAAAGAGTTGCCTTGGTCCTGGTATCTGTTCACAGCAGTAAAACCTTAACTAATATAGGTTGGGTGTGTTTGTTTGTTTTGAAAGCTACCAAGATAAGGGCCCTAAGTGTTGCTTTAGCAGATCAGAGTTGGATCCAGCCAGCCAGCCCAGCCCAACCTTCTTCTAAGGTTGGACGTTGTTTCTCTTCCTTTGTCTAGGCATTAATAGTAGCAATACCTGGGAGATCCCGTGTACTCGAAATTCTGCTCCATCTCGTCTGTCTCCCTGCACAAGATCTTGTACTCCTAGCTTTGCAGACTATCTGTGGGCTCTTCCTTGTCCTCACCATTGAATTCTGCCCTCTAATGTGGCAAAGTGGGAACCATAGACTGAATGTGGCCTGATTACCTGGGAAGTCCAGGAATGTATTTTATACTTCCAGAGGATGGGAGAAAGAAGTCAAACAAGAACACATCTCTCGAATAGAATGGTCCCTGGTTTAAAAAAAAAAAAAAAAGAGAGACATGATGTGATCCAGATTCTCGAGTACATATCTCAAATGTAACCACCACCAAAGCTTTAATGTCTCCCTGCAAAGGGAGTTCCTTTCTCATCCTTTCCTATTCGAGTAAATGGTGTTTGTTTACTGTCTGCTTACAATTCCAAATGTAGATGTTAGACAACACAGTTTCTCTCTCACACCCTACACCCAACCTATCAACCTGCTCTTTGACTCTCTTCATTTCAAACCGGGTTGCTTCTTATCAATGCCAATGGTAAAATCCCAGTCCAAGACACCACCATCTCCAGTCCAGATCCACAGTCTTGTCCTAAGGGAGCTCTCACTCCCTTTCACTCACAGCTACCACAAGTAATCTCATCCTCATTTGAATGGGATCCCAAGGCTTGTCTATTGAAAGGCCAATGACGGCTTCTCCATTCGTATCTCCTGCACTCACAGTTTCTCTACACAAGAGCTGTTCTCACCTGTCTTTCTATCCTTTGGACATACCAAGACCGTGTCCATCTCATGGCTTTGACTTCTGCTTTTCTGCCTATGGCCCCCCTCCATGGTCACACAGCAGCTCCTTAATGTCACTTGGGGCTTGCTTTTACTTATCACTTGGTTGTGGTTTGCATGAATGCCCCCCTCATAGGCCTAGATATTTGAATACTTGGCCCCCAGTTGATGGTGCTGTTTGGGAGGATTGGGAGGTGTGGCCTTGTTGGATGAAGGATGTCACTTTGTGAGGGTTATAAGATTTCAAGGCCACGTTCTATTCCCAGTTCAATCTCTCTGCTTCCTGCTTGTGGTTCAAGATGTGAGTTCTTGGTGAATATTCTGGTCACCACACCTTCGTTCTACCACCATGGACTCTCACCCTCTGAAACTATAAGACCAAATAAACACTTTCATCTATAAGTTGCCTTAGTCAGGACATTTTATCACAACAACAGACTAATACAAGACATGGCCTTCCAAATAGGCAACCCTAGAATGAGCCCTATATGACTTACAAACTGACAGCTCTTCCCCCTTGCTGGGACTTTAGATTACAGGTCTATACTCTTGTCAGGTGGCTATGGGCCTGTTTTACTTGTCCTCTCTATTCTCAGTTACAGGCTGAAGCAGCAGGGTGTCTTTGGAACATATTCTTCTTGCAGCAGATGAAAATATGCAAGAGGAGCTGGTAGAAAATACTGTAGTTACTTCCATCGGCCAAGGCATCATGTGAATATCTGCTCATAGCTCACTGGCCAAAGAAAGTCTTACATGGCTATCTGTTCAACTTCACTGGGGCCAAGGAATTTAAGAAAACACAAGTACTGGGAACAGTAATATCATCTACTGTCAAGGCTAATTTACTTCTCATTCACACTTAACTTTGCTGTCCTACTTGCTGACTTCAGAGAAGTTTGTGCTGCTAAGGAAGAAGCGTGCCAGTGGTTTGGTTTTGGAAAGGCTAATCTAATTGAGGTATCTCTTCCGGGGCTGAGGCAAAGAGTGAAACCCTTGGAGAGAAAAGGATAGAGAAAAAAAATTAACTGTAGGAGCACAGGAGGCAGATTTTATTCCTTGAGATGAAAATAGAGACAGTAATTTAGGGTGAGGGACTCTAAGAGCTGCAAGAATCAGCTCAGGTACCACAGGGGCAGCAGGACTTCCAGGAGCAGGCTTCCCACTTCAGTGTTGAGGCCTCTGTGGTAAGGCTCCATTCTTTTTGTATTCAAGAGCAGTGGTCTTCATACTCAAAGGTATCCGGTGGTGTAGGAGATCTGGCCCATGAGGACCAGGGGGAGAGTAGGAACTATTATGACATTGAAATTTCTACCTACCATGTTGGTTAGGAATACATTCGAATTAAGAAAGAAGAAGAAATTGTTCTAGTGTGGTGGTGCACACACCTTTATTCCCATGGGGAGGAGGCAGAGGCAGGTGGGTCTTTATGAGTCTGGGGCCAGCCTGGTCTATGTAGTGAATTCTAGAATGGCCAGGACTACTTGGAAAGAGCTTGTCTCAAAAGAGAGAGAGGGAGAGAGAGAAAGAGAGAGAGGAAGGAAGGAAGGAAGGAAGGAAGGAAGGAAGGAAGGAAGGAGAAAAGAGAAAAAGGAAGGACAGGAAGAAAGGAAGAAAGGAAGAAAGAAAGAAAGAAAGAAAGAAAGAAAGAAAGAAAGAAAGAAAGAAAGAAAGGAAGGAAGGAAGAAAGAAAGGCAGGAAGAAAGAAGAAAAAAGAAAGGAAAGGGAAAGGAAGAGAAATCAGATATATGAGAACAGGATCCCAAGACACATTAAGACAAAAGAAAGATGTGAGCAGACCCAAGACTCATAGAATGTAGTTAATTAAGAAATTTGGCACTCTTGCCTCTCTCTCTTGCCTCTTGCCCCCTTGTTCCCCCTCTCTTCCCATTCCCTTTCCCCCTCTCTCCACAAGGCCATGGCTGGCCTCTACTTCTCTACTCCTTCATTCTGCCTTTCTCTGCCTCTGCTACCCTCTTAACTCCCCTCCTCATGCCCTAAATAAACTCTATTTTATACTAAAAAGTAAGAATAAAAGAGAAATTTGGCAGAGCCGGGCTATGGTAGCACACGCCTTTAATCTTAGCACTTGGGAGGCAGAGGCAGGTGGGTTTCTGAGTTCAAGGCCAGCCTGGTCTACAGAGTGAGTTCCAGGACAGCCAAGGCTATACAGAGAAACCCTGTCTTGAAATACCTCCGCCCAATAAATAAATAAGTAAATAAATAAATAATCCTATTCCTTCAAAAAAGGAAAAAGAAAAAGAAATTTGGCAGAGGTATGTTGAGAATATGAATAGGAGGATCCCAGGGCAGATGTAAGTATAAGATAAGCTAAACACAGCCTAGCCTAAGTGTTTCTCCAAACTATGAACATGTCTAGAGTCTAGGGTCACTTATGAGAGTATCTGGGCATCAGAACCCTGAATAAAGGGTTTGCTTGACTCTCCTAACAATTTGTATTATTTTATAGGGTTTAGGATATATACCTGGGACACCAGATAAGCTAAGTGACTATTACAACCCAGATGACTGTAGTCATGTCAAGCTGGATCTCTATAATTGTATATTTTTCTATCTCACACAAAGTTCATTCTACAAAATCTTACATGTAGTAAAAGAACAAGATAACTGTTATAGTTTCTTTAACAAACACACATCATGCTCTGTCCAAGAGCCTTTGTATTATTATGATCATTTGTTTTTATCTTTTGTTGTTGTTGTTGTTGTTGTTGTTGTTGTTGTTTTGAGACAGGGTTTCTCTGTGTAACCCCGGCTGTCCTGGAAACCAGGCTGGCCTCAAACTCAGAAATCTGACTGCTTCTGCCTCCCAAGTGCTAGGCGTGAGCCACCACTGCCTGACTAGCCTTTGTATTATTTTACTAGGGCTACTGTCCTGAAGGACCACTCACAAGGTTATTTTAACAACAAATAGTTCAACGTTTGCAAGTCTAAAAGATTAAGATCAAGGTGTAGATGGAACCAAGCTCTCGGAAGAGGCCTCTCCCAGCTTTTGAGTTTCCTGTCTTGTGGCAGCCTAACTCCAACTTTTCATATACTCTTCTTCCTCTGTGGGGGTCAACGTCCAAATTTCCCCTGTTTATCAGTCATATTGAATAAGGACCCACCTTACTTCACTATGATCTTACCTTAGCTTAATTATTTATATCTTCAAAGTCAAACTCCCAGGAGTTAAAGACTCAACATATGAAATTGAGGGATAAGAACATAATTCAAACCCTAACACCCATTGTGAGGCCCAAGCATCTGGTACCCCCGAGATAGGTGTCTTTGATCTACGGGCAAACACTGGTACCCCCAGGATAAATAGGAGGCAGATGTCATCTTCTTCTCATTCCTCCCTGTCCCTTACCCATGTTGGGCCTGGCCTTCCAACCAGACAAGCATTAATAACACTTTGTGAACCTTCACTGATTCAGGCAGACATTCCTACTTATTCATCCTGATTCATCCCTCAGCAGAGAGTCAAGATATACCTGCTTTACTACTTGGCTTTGGCTATGATGCACATCCTAAAGGAACTTCTCAGAACAGGGAAGTGAATGTACTACTTTCCCCTTGGGCAGCATAGGAAAGATTCCCAAAGGCAGAAGGAGGCGTCTCAATTCCCTGCGTGCTTATCCACTGTCACAGAAATGGTCAGGATCTCTTCTGTATCATCCAGAAATCTTTTAGGAAATGTTCCTTGGATGAGAGATTCATTTTCTTCCTCGAACCCAGGTCAATGTCAAGCACATTATATACACAAAGCCTCTGACTAAGGATTTTCTTTCCCAACTCTTCCATTACCTTTTTTTTGTTGTTGTTGCAAAGAGACAAACAGCTCTGGTGTGTGGGTTGAGCAGCTCACAGAATTTAAGAATCAGTCATTGAGAACCTGAAATGAAATTGATGGTGCACAAATTTAATCCCAGCACTTGAGGGGCAGAGGCAGGTGGATCCATGAGTTTGAGGCCAGTCTGGTCTACACAGCTAGTTCCAGGACAGCCAGGGCTACATCCTTGTCTTGAAAAACAAAGGGAGTTAGGGGGGAGGGGAAAAAGAGAGTTCAGCTTTGAGAAGTTGGAGAAAGCTGATTCTAAACCATCTCTTGGAACCCCCTCTTTCCACTATGTATCTTTGCAATTGTTCAATAAGATAAACTAAAATAATAACACAGAAAGACGTTCTTTGGACCATCTGAATTATGAAGAATGTGGAATAAGACAACTGGTTTACCTTTCCTTTTTCTAATGTGCTAAAGATTGAATTCAGGGCCTTGAATGTCCAAGGCAAGGCAGGCAGAGAGTGCCCCCAATGAGCACCTCAAGCCCTTAGCAATCAATTTTCAAGGTTATGACTTTGTCTCACATTTGGCACTTGATTTTAATGGGAAAACTCATCATGTTTTAGTCATCAAATATGTACAACATTCTATATATCAATCAACTCTCTGTGTGCTTCCTAATTTAGGGTGAATGAGGCAGGATAGTTAGCCACAGACTCAGCTATGATTGATTATGATTGTACCCCCATCTGATCTTTTTTTTCCTTTCTCCTAAGGGCTCACCCCTCTTGGGAGTAGTAGGCCTAGGAAAATGTGCAGCTCACTACAAAGAAGCCTGTACTGTATTCTGTCCTGTCTTTGGTCCCTATACTGGTGGGACTGTTTCTCCAAGACTTAATCCAGGACAAAGGATTTGGGACATCATGGTCAGAGATATCACATGCCCCTCTTTTTAGTGACGCTGCCTGTCATTCCTGGGATTGACCATCTAAGTAAGGGGCTATTGGACACGCCTTTTAGGGTTATGAAGCAGATATTTCTAGAATATTCAAGTCCAAGTGGGTGCATGTTAGACAGTCAACAAAGTGTATTTTGAGAGCTCAGGTTAAAAACAATGGTGCTATTGGATGGCTGAATAAAGCCAAATGACTTAATCTAGGTCTTTGTATACATATTAGAGTATTAATCTTAATACTAATAGCCACATTATTAAAACACAACTTCAATTTAGTCTAAATGAGAAATGTTTGGGGGTAGATTTCAGAAGAGAAAGGATGAGAAAATACCATTACTCATCCATCTCATGGCTGAACATCTTCTGACCTCAGGCCTACAGATTCCCTTAAAGTTCTAGCGAAGAGATTCTATTTACTCAGGGACTTGCCTCCTTGTGTTTATCTTTTCATCAAACAAGATGTAATTGCTAAATTTCTAAGCTGGACTGGAAAAAGCAGGACCTGAGCGTGACAGGGAGCACATGGAGCCATGAGGAAAGAGCCACACCCTGCTCGTATCTGAGCCTGGAGGGCAAACAGCTGCCGAGAGGAGTGGATCCAAATCCCAGTTCCCTGACTTTCAGCAGGCAGCTGAATAGCCACGACTCAAGCTTTGAAGCTAGAAGAGGATGGTGTCCTGGTCTCTTGCTAAGCTAAGTAGTGACACAGTGACCTACATCAGAGAGCTTTACACAACACCAAGTCCTGCAAGACAATGATTCAAAGAAAGGCAAACCAGAGTAAATGTCAGTCATCTGACATGAGCACAGCAAAAATGTAAACACAGGAACTTCTACCTCTGCTCTCTATGGTCAGGAAATCCACAAATGAGGCAGTCACATGACCTAACTGAAGTTGTAAACTGAAACCAAAGGTAGGACCAACCCTGGTGAGATGTCTTGCCTCACCCAGCCTTCCCCACATGATCTGATAGCATCTGAAGCCAGAAGAAGCCCCACTCATAGAGTGGGTCTATGCTCCCACTCAAAAATTAGAGATGATACTACAAACAGACACTTCCTGTGATCTGTAGTGGGGAGGGGTTCAAAACTCCCTCTGGATAGTTCTACAGTTTATTTTCTACTGCTGTGAGTGTCTGAACTTTGATTAAAACTGGGTCAAGCACATGCACATTAATTTACCATTAACAGGGGCACAAAGAAAGACACATAAACACATCAGAATAGAATGTGTGTGTGTGAACACATCAGAATAGAATGTATGTGCGTGTGTATACTTGTGTGTGTGTGTGTGTGTGTGTGTGTGTGTGTGTGTTTGTAGCCAAGAAATCAAAGTAACCAATTAAACTCATAATGGTAATTGATAATGTAATTCTAATATACGAGTCACCAGTTTAATTAACTAAACTGACTAATGTTTTATACAAGTCTTGGTGTTTACTCACCGAGTTGAAAAGTAAATTCTCTTCGGTTTTGATGTAAATGGGTTTATGGTCCACATTACTGGATCCAGTATCTTGGGCAAGTCTCAAGCATCCTGCATCTCAGCATCCTTATCTGCGTAGCATAGAAAGTCTCCAAGGGTTATTCAGTGGGTAGTGATTGATTGCCTCAGTTCTTCAGTTCCAAGTCAGCAGAACTCTCCAGTGCTCTGTGACCAAAATCTAGCAACTGTTTTCTTTCTTTCAGAACTGTCAAGGTAATTGGAAAGGATGTTCGAAACTGACATACTTGCGTTACAATACTTCTTCCCTGAAAAACTTTTGTTCTGCAAGAGTAAAAGGAAGGGCAAATAAATTATCAAGTTGTAAAGCAAATATGAGCATTAAAACATCTGGGAGCCGTCCATCATTCTCAGTTCAGTGGTTTTCTTGGTCTGGGTTCTGTTGATGTTGCCTGGAAATGAATTGATGTGTTAGTGACGACTGTGAGACAAAGCCGATGTGGCCACACTCTCTGCTGATAAATGACTCCTGTTTCACAGGCTGGAGATGGAGTCTGACAAACATTTCACGTGTCTCTTTGCCTTAACCACTGGCATATAGCTTCCATGGCTATTTATTCAGTCCTCCCTGTATGGCAGGCACTGTTTGGGGACAGGCTGAGATAGAGTCACGACAAGGTCCAAGTCCACACTTTGATGGAGCTCACATTCTTGTGTGTGCGTGGGGCGGGGGGGGAGACAAAGAAGACCCTAAACAGTGCAACACAAATGTGGAACGTGACAGAGAGTAATCTTCAGAGAAATGAAAAGGAAAACTTATGTAGACTGGGGGTTGGAAGTAAGGCTGCTGAGTTTACGTCGAGGTGAAGCGGGGCTTTGGAGTCAAGGGGCTGCTTGGATGGAGGTGGAAATGCAGAGCACAAATCATGGAAGCACAAATGAAAGAACCCTGTGGTGGGGGTGTGTTCAGCATATTGTAAAACCAGCAAAGAGGTCTCTTTATATGGTACAGCGTGGTCATGCGGGATAGCAGGTCGCACATGTGTAGGTCATGCGAAGTCATAGAGGATAAGTGTACTCCCTCATCTGTTGTTTGATGATAATTAATAGTACCATGCTTACCACGGGGTCTTCTACGTACTCTTTACCCTATCAAGGAAACTGTCTTTGGGTCCTGGAACACTAAGATTTTTCATTAATTATTATTAGCGTGTGCTAGGCTTTGGGGACATTAATGAGTACTTCTCTACATGTTGCCTGTGGTTTAGAATCAGTTCTGATTGAAAGGCCAGCTTAACTGGAAAAATAACTGGACAATGTGGGGGGAAGTGTGTGGCCTCAGGTGACCTCACAATTCTTCAGGCTAAAACTATGGTTCTCGGGTGCAGTAATGCAGGTCTCCCCCAAAGAGAGGCAGCTGCCCTGGGAAAAGCCATGCCATATGAACATATTTCAGAAAGATCCATTCTTGACGCCCAACACATCTGAAACAGGACAGGGTTGAGAAATCCTAGCCCCGTTCTCTAGGAGAGCAGCTCTTCCCCCTGGATAACAACTACAGAGGGATCACAGAAGAATTTCTATTAGGCAAGACAAGGCCAACTCATGGTGCTTTCCCTTAGTGATGACAGTTCATGTTTGTCACCACTGTTAGGCATTAGTATTTGTTACCAGCTGCTACAGGACAAATTCTGATCAGCGTAGCTTCTTCCCATTGAGGGCTAGCACAAAGGTTGCCTCCACAGGCTTACCTAATAATGCTCCGCTTTTGAACTATTCACAACCTCCTAAAAGAAAAGGTGCTTGATTGTGGAATGTCATTAATTAACTTTTAGGTTAAGTTGCAAATATTTTACGGGTGACTTTCATACATATATTTATAATATATTTTGTTTATAGTTCCTGTATTTATGTTGGGTCTGGATTTGACTTCTATAACACAAAAAAAATCGAAGTGACAAATGTGCACTTTTCCTTTCTCTGTTAAATGCGTGCGTGTGTTTATGTGTCTGTGCATGGCGCATATTAATTGCAGGTATGCTTGTACATGGAAACCATAGGACAAACTCAGGTATCATTCCTAGAGAGCTATCCTTGAGATAGGCTCTCACTGGCCTGCATCTTTTACTTCTCTGATAATCTTGTTTACTTAATATATATATTATGATATATATATATATATATCACTTCCCAAATATATTTCTTCCCAGCCTCCTATGGTGAACCTTGCTGTCCTTTTAATTTTCTTCTGTGTATTGGTGTTTTGATGCCTGTATTCATATTCAACACATGCATACAATGCCCTCAGAGACCAGAAAGAAGGCATCAGATCCCCGAAAATATAGTTGTCAGACAGTTGTCAGCCATCATGTGGGTGCTGGAAAGTGAACACAGGTCCTCAGAAGAGTAACAAATGCTTGTTACTGCGGTGCCATCTCTCTGGCTCTTGACATTTTCTTTTTCAAATGTATTCATAATAGCCCAGCTATTATGGTGATATTAGGGTGATGGTGCATGCCTTTAATCTCAGTATCCAGCAAGCAGGGGCAGGTGGATCTTTGAGTTCGAGGCCAGCCTGGTCTATAGAGCAAGTCCCAGGACAGCCAGGGCTACATAGAGAGAACTTGTCTCAAAAAAACTAACTCCTCCCTCCCTCCCTCCCTCCCTCCCTCCCTCCCTCCCTCACTCACTCACTCAATAATCAAATTAAATAAATAAAACTAGCTCTAGCTAGATTTGTTTGTTTGTTTGTTCGTTTTTCAAGACAGGGTTTCTCTGTGTAGCCCTGGCTGTCCTGGAACTCACTCTGTAGACCAAGCTGGCCTTGAACTCAGAAATCTACCTGTCTCTGCCTCCCAAGTGCTGAGATTAAATAAGGTGTTATTGCAAAATTTTAATATATTCCTACCAGTTCACTATGTTTGTGGTGCTGGGGATTGAACCCGGAGCTTCATGCATGGTAGGCGCTCTGCTGCTGAGACACATCATATCCCACATAGTGATTGATGTCATTTATGTGTGACTAACTTAGAGATACTGCTTGAACAGTCAAGCATGGTGACTCATACCCTCAGAACCTGTGAGGCAGGATGATTGTCAAAAGCTCAGCATGGGCCGTATAGTGAGGTCCTGGCTATCTTGAGCTAGTAAGTGAAACCCAGTCTTAAGGCAAACAGCCAAAGACAGAAGGAGACAGAAAAAAAAAAGTCTTGGGTTTATATGCATCAGTGGGTTCATATATTCTAAAAACAATAGTTTTTCTTTCCGTTTAATACAGAGCTGGTCCTCCAGAAAATGCTTCTTACACTCAACGAATATAAATCCTCAGTGAATTCCTGTGATTGGCACCCACGACCTCAGTGGTGTAGAGAAACAGAGTAGAATTCTGTAGCTGTTTTCTGTGTAGCAAATCTTCCAGCCACATCTCAGCTCCGATGCCGTGATGACTCATAAGTCAGTGGTGCTGTTCAATAGCATTAATCAAGGACCCACGTCAACAAGCTCAAGGTATTGAAGCAGAGAGAAGCACTGCCTATAGAGCAAAGCTGTCCTTGACTTTTTCTATGATATGTTCAGCATGAGGATAGATAACATCCTTACCCAGAGTCAGCTCATTCAATCTCTGGAGGACATTTGCATTTTGCATTCTTCAGTGAGAGGATTGCAGACATTGATTTATACAATGGAGAGCTGATGTTTTCCTGTTCTACTAATATCAAAGTTCAATTAGGGAAAATGACAGCACACAAATGTATAGAAAATGATCACAAATGGATTAGCTAATTGTTTTCCATGAATCAGAAAGAAAGGTGACATATTTGATACCATTCTCTACTTTGTAGAATAGCTACTCAAAAAGAGCCTCTGAGTAATGTGGGATCTATGTAAGAGACAAGACTACCCTCAAATGCCTTTAAAATATAACAGGTGAAAGTTTGTACTACAAGGGAAAGTCACAAGGTGATACTATACGACAGAAAGGTAAGCATCTCTCACTTTTGTAACTGTATCCAGACACTTAGGGAAAAATTTAAAATGGCTTTGAGCAACCTAAGAGTGAGCTCTGTAAAGAAATATCCGAATACTAACAGGAAGCCAGAATAAGTCTGTGGGTTTGGATGGAAGTTGAAAGCACTGGATGCTTCTGCCTTTGCATATTTCGATAGAGGAAAATAGAAAGAGACGTGTGTATGCAATGTCTTAGATCTGCTTGCTCAGAGTAGCTGGCAGTAAGGACGCCCTAAAAGGTTGTGAGAGATGCCAGCTCTCAGCTCTCAGATTCTAGATGGTTTTCCAAGAAAAACTGAACAGGACTCCTGGAAGAAATGACCAAGATGTGGCTGAGACATCGTGGCATGTCATAAAGAAACTGCTCAAGGCAAGACAGAGCTGAGGCAGAGGACATAAGAACTTCTGAGGTGGGGCTCCCAAGAAATAATAATAATAATAATAATAATAATAATAATAATAACAATAACAACAATAACAACAAGAAGTTACAAACCACTGAATAAAACAGAAGGCATGACATATACTGTAAATATAAATAATTTATGAAAAATAAATATGAACACAAAGGAAGGGCTGACTGCAAAGTTTCAGCTCAGAAACAGAAGGGTCATAAAAGTCAGAAAATCAACACAAGACCATTTTAAGTAAAAATCATCCAAGGATACTAAAGGTAGTGATGTATGTGTGTGTGTGTGTGTGTGTGTGTGTGTGCGCGCGTATGTGTGTGTACATGTATATGTGTGTGCATGTATGGTGTGTATGTATGTGTTCATATATATATATATATATATATATATATATATATATATAGAGAGAGAGAGAGAGAGAGAGACGTGTGTGTGTGTGTGTGTGTGTGTGTGTGTGTGTGTGTGTGTATTGAGCTGAACATTTAGTATCAAGATTCTTTGATTCTTATAAAATTCTTTGTTCTTTAAAAGAAGGAGAGGACGCTACAGTGAATGCATCTATTAGATATGATCTTAACTATGACTAAGCATGCTCATGGAATTGACTTGGCTGTTAGAAGAAGTCTTGTCAGTAGGACTTATCAGTATCCTGATTTTTCTACCAAGATACATGACTAAATTTCATCTCCAGGAACAAAACCAAACTGAGGGAAATGACACGTCAAGAATCAAGGTCTTGAGAGACAAAGGAAAGCTGAGAGGTAAAAGAGCTAAGACATCAGGGTAAGTAATTCAATTGACATGTCATATGCCCCAGGCCAGACAAAGAACTTCACTGAGATAGTTGGTGAAATTTGGATGCCCAAAGATTAGACACTAGCAGCTCACTGACGGTAATTCCTGATTTTGATCATTGTACTTACATATTCCCATCATTGCCAGTGTGAGAGGCAGGAGGATTCAGGAAAGTCTGGGTAATAAATACACAAGGATTTTTTTTTTTGTGTGTGTGTGTGTGTGTAGTGTTAATACCTGAAATTCTTTCAAAATAAAAGTTGGGAAAAAATACCCAAGTAATACTTTCGCATATATGCTGGGAGGGGGTATGTGTGGATATTTTCATACATGCTCTTTCCTGTGATTTTTGAACTTGGAATCTGTCTTGGACTCAAAATAGTCATATGTTATATATTTCTAGCAGTGTGTCAGAGTCTCAGAAGTTGAGTGTTGAGATGGGGATTAAACTCCTTGTTATACACCATGGGTACAGTGTAGTCACAGGGCAGTTAAATGAACTCAGGAGCTTTGTCTCATGGAGTTATGAGAAGCGAACTTGGAAGCATGCCAATGAGAGCAGCAAAACTCTTGTCTTTCCCCTACATGCCTTTCCCCCTAATTTTCTAGCTATATCAGGCTGCACGTAACAAGGTCCTCAAGCTACTGGTAATCAAAAGCTGTATATCTTAGGTAGGGGTTCTATTGCTGTGGTAAATACCATGACCAAAAGCAAATTAAGGGAGTAAAGGGTTTATTACACCTTATCCTTCTGGGTCACAGTCCATCGTTGAGAGAAGTCAGGGCAGGAACTCAAGGAGGGAGCCTGGACGCAGGAACTGAAGCAGAGACCATGAAAAATAAACTGCTTACTAGCTTGCTCCTATGGCTCCTTCTGCCTTCTTTCTTATACCCAAGAGTAGTACCACCTCAGTGAGCTGGGCCTTCCCACATCATTCATTAATTTAAAAAAAAGGACTATTAAAGACTTGCCTAGCCGGGCCATGGCGGCACACTCCTTTAATCCCAGCACTTGGGAGGCAGAGGCAGGAGGATTTCTGAGTTCGAGGCCAGCCTGGTCTACAGGGTGAGCTCCAGGATAACCAGGGCTACACAGAGAAACCCTGTCTCAAAAAACCAAAAAAAAAAAAAAAGAGACTTTCCTATAGGCAAATCTAATGCTAATGGAGCCATTTTCTCAGTTGAAAGTCCTTCTTCCGGAATGATTCCAGCTTGCGTCAAGTTGACATAAGACAACCAGCACAAGATGTTCCCGAAATTAGATTTGATTGTTAGTTGAGCCGTAGAGACTCAGGGAACAAGAAATGGTACCTAGATTCTCTTTCCCCACGTAGCTCAATTCTGCTGACCTGAAGCCTGAGTTCCTGCAAGTAGACTTAGGATTATGTGGAAGAAGACCAAGAATCAAGCCATGAGCAAAGAGGTGGCTGCTCTTCTTGAACTTCACTGTCAAGGTCAGGGCAAAGGCAGAGTGGAGGGAGAAAGGCCCAGAACCCCGACGGGGCTCTTCCTCCCCCAGCATCCTGCTATACTGTCTGTTCCGCTAGCTAAATGTTGCTTCTGGGGACTGAGAGCTCTTAGCTGTTCTTTATACTCTCATTCCTCGGAGACAAAAGACTTGGTAATACCATTCCATCCGAATGAAAATAGCTTTAATTTAGATGCAAGATTTAATTTTTTTATATGAGTTCCTTTGGCTGTGTGTTCAATTTGTATTAAATCTGATATGGTCGTTCTAATACCCTGGGCCACATAGGGGTGGAAAAACAGCATCCACTAATTCCTTCTTGAATCATTGAGAGACCGTGGGTATGATAAAATATGTCAGTTGTTATACAGGTCACATTAGGAACATTCATGTTTTATGAATGTGAAATAAGCAGCAATGGGTGACATCGTATGGTTCCTCCATTTTTAATATACAGCAGAGCTACAAAGTGAGTTTGAAGGAAGAAATCCCTGCTGCATTCGTTCGGCTACAGAGAGAGAAAAATCATTAGATTTTGCTGGGGCAGACATCCCAGCATTCTGTTTAGACCTTTAGACACTGTGTGTGTGACTGGACTTCTAAATGGGTCAGGCAAGAGAATTCTGCCTTGAAATTCCAGCTGCTGACTCTGGGCTTGCCTCCCTCCCAGGTAACATATGAGAGTCTCCAGTGGAATACCATTTGCACCAGAGTCTACGTTTTCATGGAGGTAGGATATCGAAATGGAAATTGGTGAATTTAAATGTTCATTTTTGAGCCCCTCTTTCACCACACTAAAATTCCCCCAGAGAAAAGCTATTTGGTCATTTGCATGAATAATAAGTTCCCACCTTCCGCTGCCAGATGTTGCTTTCTGCAGGGTGAAAAATGTGTTTAAAATAGATTGTTTCTTTTTATTATTTTCTTTTAGAGAGGAAAAAAAATCCAGTTCTAAGATGCCAAGGTAGGATATGTTTTCCCAGAATGACTTGCATAAACGGAGAGGGTTTTAATGCATTCTGACTTGATGTGTCAGAATATGAAATGAAAGATTAACAGCTATGTAAGCCTGTGACAGATGTTGCAACCCAGTATAACACTGCCCTGGGATGCCATCCACATCCTTCCAGAAGAACTGAAGTAGAACTGCTCATTAATACAAAAAGCGTCTCTTACCTTTCTTCTACTTTGAAAAAGCACTCAGTTTCTTCAACGCCAGACTAAATTGTTTAAAATATTACTTATAACCTATAGTTTGGGCATGGTTTATTTGTTTGTTTGTTTGTTTTGACTTGGAAACTTCATTGTGCATACAAACATTTTCTTTTAGATTGATTTATTTTATCCGAATGAGTGTTTTGTTTGCATGTATGGATGGTCACCAAGAGCCTGCCTGGTGCCCATGGAGACCAGAGTAGGGAATCAGATCTCCTGAACTGGAGCTATGTATGCTTCTGAGCTGCCATCTGGGTGATGGGAACCAAACCCAGATCCTCTGCATACGCAATATATGCAATTAACTACTAAGCCATCTCTCCAGCTCCATAAATTTCATTTAAAAGTTAATTTGCAGCAAAGAAACCCCACAAAATTAGAAGACAGTACTAACACACACACAAACAAGTTTAACTTCTATTCTGGGATACAAAAAAATGATGTAGACATTAAAATCCAGGATAAAAGTGGCTACACGAGTAGCATCCTGTGAAGGTTCTCCTGGGGATGCAGAGGGTCACCTTCTTCACTCATGTCTCCCCATGCTTTCCTTGGCGCACGCAAATATATATTATATATGTGTGTATATATGTATATAATATATATATGTACATACATATATATATATATATAAAGAGAGAGGGAAGGAGGAAGAAAGAAAGCCACAGGAAGGAAGAAAGGGAAGAAGGAAGGAAGGAAGGAAGGAAGGAAGGAAGGAAGGAAGGAAGAGATTGCTCAGTGGTTAAGAGCATTGACTGCTCTTCTAGAGGTCCTGAGTTCAATTCCAAGCAACCACATGATGGCTCACAACCATCTGTAACGGGATCCAATGTCTTTTTCTGGTGTGTCTGAAGACAACTCTAGTGTACTCATATACATAAGATAAACAAACCTTTTAAAGAAAGTTAAAAAAGCTAACTCTCCGCTATGTCATCTCCTAAGGATGCCAATCCATCGTAAGAACCCTGCTCTCATTATCTCATCTTTGTTTGTTTGTTTGTTTGTTTCTGAGACAGGGTTTTTCTGTATAGCCCTGGCTATCCTGGAACTCACTCTGTAGACCAGGCTGGCCTCAAACTCAGAAATCTGTCTGCCTCTGCCTCCAAGTGCTGGGATCAAAGACGTGCATCACCTCTGCCCGGCTTCATTACCTCATCTTTTTTTTTTTTTTTAAATTTATTTATTATTATATGTAAGTACACTGTAGCTGACTTCAGACACACCAGAAGAGGGCGTCAGATCTCATTACAGATGGTTGTGAGCCACCATGTGGTTGCTGGGATTTGAACTCAGGACCTTTGGAAGAACAGTCAGTGCTCTTAACCGCTGAGCCATCTCTCCAGCCCCTCATTATCTCATCTTAAACCAATCATCTCCTTGTCTCCCAATGTGTTAGGGATTAGGCCTTTCATTTTGGGCAAGATGCAATTTAGTTATAGCAGCTGGTGACCACCTTCTTTGTTATCAACACAGACAGAATGATGTAGCCGTGAGTAAGTAATAAGCTGACGAGTGAGAAGGGCCTGCGAGCACCAAGCCTAGCCATGTCACAAGCACACGCATTAATTCTACAGTCCTTTCTTTAGATCTGCTGGCCTGCCCTCCAGACTTTGTTTTAATTATGAAGAAATACACACAAAACCCAAAGCAATGCAAGCCTGCAGTTCAGTAGTTAGGTGCGCTCCCTGCGGTGTACACCCACCTCCTCAGGTCCTCTCACCTTTTGAAATTGAAGCTAAGCTACGAATGAGTGCCTTTCCTCTCCCCTTCCCTAAAAGATTTTAATAGAAAGGAACAGAGAACCGAGAACTTTAATCGCTCCTTAGAATATCTGCTAAGAATCAAGTTTTTATAGCAAGCTAAATTCTTGATTCTTCTGACGAGGAGACCTGGTTGTTTCACAAGCAGAAGTTTGTGAAAGAGTAAGAATGAAAAGGGATGCAGAATGGTTGATGCGATAAGACACTCTTTTCAAAAAAAGAAAAAGACTAGGGTTCTCCGCTGCCAAACGGATGTCATTACAAAGGTTGTATTCATGTTGAACAAATATCCTATCCAGAAAGGGAAGCGAGGAAATGAAAGCATACAATAAAGCAGTGTTTCCTAGACTTCTCCATTCATAACAATCGCTCATAATACCTGTTAAAACTATACATTCCTGGGCTGCGTCCCAGACCTACTGCATCAGGGCTGGACCGTTGCAGATCAGATTGCCGTTCTAATGCCTCAAGGCAACCTTCTTCTGGAAGCTAATCTGTATCCAAGTACACCGCTGCCTTTCTCAAATGCTTCCTAGTAACGGGAAGGAGCAATTGGCTGTGGTAGCTCCAATCCGAAAGGTGAACTGTTTGTTTACTGGAAACTCGGAGTCACAATTGGCCACAAAGGACCCTGATTGCTAGGAGGCAGGACGGAGCACTTTCAGTGGGATCGAAGTGGCACTTACAGAGCGTGGATGCAAATGAGCTAAGGGTGAAGGCCAGGCCTCCCTCGGAGAATGGAGTGTTTATGCACACTATATCATAGTGCCCGTTCTAAACATCTGAAAGGAGGAAAAAGTGTTTGTAGAACGTGATGGAATACAGAATGCGTTTATAACATTTGTGGCTGAACGGTTAAGACATCCCTGGCTTTCTACCAAGGTGGAAACAAACAAAGCAAGCTGCCACCTCCTAAGAGACTTCGCCTATATGATAGTGGCTCCCTGGCCCACACTCCAGAGCCTATTACAAGGAACCAAGATGAGAAAGAAAAGGATTCCAGGACAGGATCCAGTAGGGACAGATCACCAGAAAAGGGTGTGTGTGTGGGGGGGGGGTGTCAAGGTAGATCACAAGGGCAAGTCAGCTTGCACTCTAAGTCAATGAAGACCCCAGCCTTGGACCCCTTCCATGGCTCCTAACATGCTTGCTTCTAACGTGACGACTCTCTACAGCTACAAGAAAGGTTTTTAGCGTTACTATTAGTGGAAATGATTCCTGGTAGCCTATTGCTTACCTACCTTAGTATGTCTGACACCTGTGAAGGAGAAATGTGCAAAAGATGATCTTACATTTCTAGAGTGAATTGCTGCGCATCTTAGATTTTTAGAGTGAAGCTCTCACGCGCAAACCCTTGCAGCTGATTTTTCCACTGCTTTCCTGTCTCGTGAAGGATTAATAGACTGCTTAACCAAAGTTATCTAGGAAGTTGTGTGGTGGGTGTAGGAGAAACTGCAGATTGTCCTAAAACCATGTGTCCCTGGAGCTAGGGAGATGGCTCAGTAGGTAAGGTACCTGTCATGCAAGCAGGCAGACCTGAGCCTGGATCCCTAGCATCCGCATAAAAGCCCCATGTGGTGGCCTGTTTCTGAAACCCCAACACTTGGGGGGGGGG
>JADRCD010232248.1:0-38207 GCA_019843815.1 Montemys delectorum
GTCATTTGAAGTATTTACTACAATTTTAATTTTAAAAATGTAGCAAATGGGCTACTTTAATTTTACTTTTTCCAGATTTCATGAAATAGGCTTGCTTGGCCTCCCTGTGATGCTGCTGTGTGATCTGTACGTCGCCACCTATCTGTGATCTCGCAAATGAGATTTGTATCTAAGTTATTGCAGATTCAATTGAAATACAGTAAACGACTATGCAAAGCTCTTTATCCTGAAATGCCCAGAGCAGGAGACCTAAGAAGCTGGAAGGCAGGTCCCCAAGGCAAATGGGAAATACAGACCTGTACAACTCTGAGTCTTACTGGGCAGCTACTCTCACTTGCCTACATGTCAAAAAGGTACTGGTTAGTTAGGTCTCTCAAGCAAATAAATCTTTAGAGTTTACAAAGACCATATCCTTTATTGCATGTATTACTTACCTTTCTGTTGTGATAAAACACAAACACCAAGACAGATTAGAGAGGGAATGTTTAAATGAGAGCTCATGTCTACCTCAAACAAGAAACTGAGAGAAAACAGGAAGTGGAAATAGACTACAACATTCCAAGCCCACAGCTGGTGATATCCTTTCTTGGGGAGGCTCCACCTCCCCAATAGTGCCACCTACTGACAAACAAGCATCAAAACACATGAAATTATGAGGGACATTCTATGTAATATAATATAATATAATACTCCAACCCCAAATGCAGGTGCAGTACCACTGTCACTGCTCTTTCTTCATTTTAATTGCTATTATTGTAACATATATTGTGATATGAGATGTATGACTAAATAATTGATATATGAAAATGTTGAGGTCTAGCTAATTTGTGTGTGTGTGTGTGTGTGTGTGTGTGTGTGTGTGTGTGCATGTCTTAGTTAGGGTCCTGTAAACAGATACCATGACCAAGCCAAGTCTTATAAGAACAACATTTAATTGTGGCTGGCTTACAGGCTCAGAAGTTCAGTCCATTGTTATCAAGATGGGAGCATGGCAGCTTCCAGGCAAGCATGGTACAAGAGAAGCTGAGAGTTCTACATTTCCATCTGAAGACTGCTAGGAGAAGACTGGCTTCTAGATAGCTGGGATGAGGGTCTTAAAGCCCACATCTACAGTGACCCATCTATATCATCAAGGCTAAACTACTCCAACAAGTCCACACCCACTCTAACAAGGCCACACCTCCTAGTAGTGTCACTCCCTGGGCCAAGCATATTCAAACCATCACAATGCGTGTGCACAATTATTTTCTTATGGGAAACTTCTAAAAGCACTTTCCTCTTTAGGCATCAACTCTAAAGAGTGAATATTCCATTTGGAAAGGCTGTAGCAGATTAAATCCATAAACCATGTGCAAGAATTTCAATATTTATAATTATCTTATTCTTGATAATGTGATAAATTTGAATTCTATTTCTTAATATCTCATGACACTGGGCTCGAATCTTTCTTCCAAGGTATTTTTTTTTAATCTTCTTTGCTTGCTACCTTATCTTAAGTTGATTTTTATAAAGTAAACAGCAAATATTTATTTGATTGGCAGAGTGGAAAGGGAACTAAATATTAATGATCTAAATCTTCTGACATTTCTTCTGTAATATGCTTTCTTTGTGCTATTACCAGTAACTACATTTCTTTAGGTGATCTCATCAGTATCAATTTGCATGCAATCAAATAAAGAAAAATTCAGTATTTTTCCTATGATTTCATTTAAATTTCTTCTCCATCAAGTTTCTATATTCACAAGTATTTTCTACATTCACAAATATTTCCTACTAATCGCATGTTTTCTTTACCATTTTAAGATTCTTTTATTTTTCATTCTCAGCTCATTTATCGTTTGTATAAAGGAATGCTACTGATTTGTTTGAGTTTGAGTATGATTTGATGTCTAGTCACTTTGCTAAAGTTGTTTATCAAATGTTTGAATCATAATAGAAAAATCAAATAATTTTATCATTTCTTATTTTGCCCCACAATGGGAATATTGTTTTCGTTTAAATCTGAAACCCCTTCAACATTTCATTTTCTGAGCAATAGCATTATACCTATGAGGAGATTATGGAAGATTATGAGGTGTTTCAAGACTGATGTCTAGCTAGGCCTAGAGACAGGTCTTTGAAGATGATAGCTTACACCTCCTCATCCTGGGCCTGCTTGCTGCTGCATCCTGGTCTGCTGTGAATGGCTTTCCTCAGCCACATATTCTTACCATGTTCACTGAGTGGATCTGTCTCCTGTCCTTGAAATGAAGAACTGAAATCATTAGACAAGGTGAGTCTTTTCTCCCATAAGTAGTTCCTGTGTTTATTTGGGTAAAACAATCATAAACCACACACACGCACACACACACACACACACACAGATAGATAGATTGGTGAGTGGATGGGTGAATAGATAGATAGGTAGATAGATAGATAGATAGATAGATAGATAGATAGATAGATAGATAGACAGACAGATAGACTTTATGACTGTTTTGAATGGATGTGTGGATATTTATATGCCTGGATATATATCCACACATCCATATGCATTTCCTTTTTACTCATACATGCCATAACCCTGATGAATATCTTAATATCATATGCATATTTTATGAACCAACAATTTTCCACACATGTAATCCATCTGTCAACATAAAAAAAGCATTCAATTTGTTATTTTCTAACTATCATCCTGCATCTGATTTTGATCTTACTGAACATGTACTTAAGTTATTTTTATGCTTTGTAACTTAAGTTATTTTCATGTTGTTGCAATAGTATGACAAAGGCAACTTAGGAAAAGAGAGTCGATTTGCTTTAAGCTTCCAGAAGGAGAAGGTCCTCACACCTCAAAAGTGTGGCTTAGCTGCAGGAGCTCAAAGCTGGCTGGTTACATTTTCATCTATACAGAGGAAACACAGAGATGAAAGCAGGGTGAGGTTATAAACTCAAAGCCCATAACAAGTAATATACTTTCTCCAGAAATTCTCAGATTGCAGGATTCCTATAATCTCCACAAACCAAGGAGCAAGAGTCAACACACTTGAGCCTATCAGGAACATTTCTCATTCAAACCAGCACAATGAGGCCACAATGCAATTTTTAAATTCTTGTTTTCCATTTCACATGAGATATCCGTAAGTTATTTACCCCCCACCAATGTATTCAAATTGCTCTGATCTTCTGATACTGTCTATTTTAGTTTACTGCTAATTTCATTTTGGCAAAATCCTGGGATGTCTACTTAGACAAAAGTCTACACATTCAAATGATACAAAACAGTGATAGTTGCTGCCTGGGAGTTGGATAAGGGCAACATTTTTATGGCCTTATCTGCTATTTTTATGGGCACTACATCTATACACCATTTTATAACAGATAATGTTCTCAAATATATTGAGACGTTTGAAATAAAAATTGACTATATATATGTAGTAAATCTATCTCACAAAAAATATTTTAAAGCAAGAGGTTAGAGAGATTGTTTTCAAGTCACAAATGCAAAGTAATAAAAAGCAGGAAGAATAAGAACAGGTTTAAAGTGAGGGTGAATGGTGAAAGCAGAATGCAGGGGAAGCCTGATAATTCAGAAATATTATTGGGCAAAACCTTGGAAAGTCATGAATAGCCAAGGGGTCAGGAGTTTGCTGGATTCCTTGACAGGTTCAGAAAATATGTGTGTGCGTATGTGTGCGTGTGTGTGTGTGTGTGTGTGTGTGTGTGTGTGTGTGTGTGTAGGTGTGTGTTTGTGTGGTGTGTGTGAACTAGAAAAGTGGCTTTAAAAATTCAACTTCCATGGTACATTGTTAGTCTGAACGTCTAATTTTCTATTGTTGTGCCCCAGGGTTTTAATTCCTTTATGATAATACAAGTCATGCCTAAAGTGACGTGGTGGATATGAATAACTCACGCAACGCTGTTCTGAAACTGTGGTTGTTGAACATTTTTATAAGAGTAAACTTCAGCCTCCATAGGTTCTTTCCTACAGTTCCCTGTATTTATTGCAACCCAAACTCAATTCTAATGAAGAAACTACACTTTCCCCCTTGCAAATTAAAGCTGACAAAGACAAAAGAAATAGAAATGTAACAGTGGGTGAAGACAGTAAAATGTGCTTCCACATTTGTAGGTGTCTTCTCAAGAACTTCATTCCGGCCTTGTGATCTCTTGATTATAAAGGCCAGACAAGGTATGAGGACTTGTGACTTCAAAATTCTGATCACTGTCTTCTCATGGGAGCTCGAGGACAAGCTGTTATGCAGCAATGGAAGCTGATGTGTGAAGGGTCTTCATGTCTTTTACCCCAGCATCCTTTCACACGGAAAATGTACACAGTCTACACCAGATTGGACAAAAATGAAGCTTTCACTAAGCTCAAGTCAAGAACAAGGTAGAAAGAATCCCTAAAAAAGGGACTGAAGGCAACAGGGAACAGAAAGCAATTGTCAAAGTGTTATGCAAGTGATGTCAGCATAGAAAAGAAATTACGGATGGAACACAGAAGAAGGTCCCAGGAGAGATTCCCTCAGTGAAATTAGTTGAATGGAATAAATGTGGAATTTTAATGTGTCAGGGTTAGAGAAAGACAACTGCTTGTCATCGATGAATAAGTAAAAAACAGAAACAAACATTCTAAACCTTCCTCAAGTAAAGGCCAAAGGTTAACACAGGAGAAAATAACCAAATCAGAACCTTTAAAAACGACAATAGTAAAGTGGACGACTCAGCTTTGTGCAAACTGTTATAGTAACTAGTGATTTCTATTATTAAATTAATGGAATTCAATGTACAATTCACCTAGATTTGGTTTATGGGGGAAGAGAAAGCTATGTGAGTCCTTTGGTTTGCTGATTTATTCTGTATTTTCATTTTACCTAGTAAAAAACTAGTTAATTGTAGTATCTAATACTTAAAATAATTGTAAAACAATATTTGATTGTAAATAATACGCTAATAATTATTTAATATAATAGTATATAATAATTAATTATGTTTATTATTATATATAATATCATATATCATGTGCCACATATCATGTATCATACCATGTCACATATCACATATCATAAATCATATTTTGTATATTGTATAATCATATATATCACATATATAACATATCATATCTTATATAATATATACTATATATCGTATATTATGTTACTTTTATTGTTATAGAATTATATAATGTAATATAAATTAATATATATTATTATTTATAAGTAAAAAAGGGTATATTATTGTAAATATGTGGATAACATGTAGAATCAACCACAATCAGTTGAAAGTTAGAGATCCTTCAGAATAGGAGGAAATCCGTTGTTTGTTGATTGCCATTTTGCCCAAGAGACCTTTTCTAATTATTTGACTCATACTTTATGCTTTGTATAACTTTTAATAGTAAGAAAGAAGTAAGAAGTTATTTCAAAGAGCACAAAAATGCTATTTTAAGCTAACAGTATGTAAAACAACCCAAATAGCATAAAGTTACAAAGCTGTAATGTAGAGAAGCTACAGTGACTAAATATTCTAAATTCTAAATTCAAATATTCTAAATTGTAAGCACCCTTACAATTTATGATTGTTTCATTTTATTTTGTGATGCATTATTTGTAGGGCCTTACTATTCTTGCTCCTATTGTATGTGTACTTAAGTGTATAGATGTGCCTGACATACATTCACTTTGCCTAACTTTCCAACATCAAAAACAATGGTCCTCTGGGCAGTGGTGGCACACGCCTTCAATCCCAGCACTTGAGAGGAGGCAGATTTCTGAGTTCCAGGACAGCCAGGGTTACACAGAGAAACCCTGTCTCCAAAAACTAAACCAAACAAAAAAAATGGTCCAAACTTGAACATTAAATCTACTGTATGATCTGTGAAGTAAGCACAGAGCATGCACTAATTTTAGCACAGGAATCAGTGCCTCTTTGTGGACAGAACTTTAAAACTGTGAGGTTTAAGTACATGTCACATGGACATACACCCTGCTTTTCTACTTGTCTATTTATTACCCATTTGTCACAAGGCATATCTATATACGCATGTGATTATGTGTATATCTGTCATCAAGTTACTTCAGTTCACCAATTCATAATTAGACACCTGATTCCCATCTGACACTATGAGACTCATTTAAACCTTCCCTTTTTCTTATTTGTGACCTTTATAATTAACATGGGTATGCAAGAGCATAGGTGATATGTCTGTAAAACCATCTGAACATCTTCACTCATGTTCTTGAAATAAAAATGGACTTTCTAAGACTATGAAGTGTAGTTCCCCATTTCTTTCATCTAAGAGTAGACATCAACATGTTCTCCAGAGTTTCTTATGATGTTTCTTTACCACCATTATTAGCAAATTTTGTTTTTGGTTGTTTGTTTGCTTGCCTGCTTGATTGCTTGTCCTTTTGTTTTGGCTACCTTTTCCCCTCTCATCTTTATAGAATGTTGCTGACATCTCCACCTTGTTAATTTAATACATACCCATGCCATGAAGAGTATATTTAAGGTTTAGAATTTCCCCTCAGGCCCTGACACACAGATTCTACAATGACCTGTAGGCATCAGATGCAGCTTTTGCTACAGATTTTGGATAAGCTCAGTTCCTGGTAGTGGGCTAGGAGAGAAGAAACACTCCTTCATTGGATCTATAGATGTTGATATCTTCTTCCCATGGGATGCTAATTCTCAAGACAACAATTTAGTACAAGTGAAAATGTCACCGTTTTGTGATTGAAAAAACAATTGAGTCAAAGTGCCAGCCTATCTTTTGAGATTACTGTAAATCCTACAGAAATTTTAAAGACATCTGGTTTGTTAAACTGACTTTGTAGAATTTGCTCTTGCAATGGTTGTATTCCATACTAATTTAAACTATAGGGAAAAAAAACCTGCTAAAGTTTACTTTGATGAAATAATGTCCCTTAATTGTATTGATTAAAGTATGTTTGACTTCAGACAAATTGATAGCAATCCCTTTCAACAGAAACCAATAAATATTAACATTGTTTAAATTTTAATTCTTTCTAATATAGGAAAATTCCATTGTGGGACTTGATGTAAATGACAGTCTAAAAAAGATAAAACTATACAGCCAAAATACAAATGACATCAGGATTTACAGGGCCTCAACTAACTTCAATTGGGCACAAGGGAATTCTGTGCTGGAATAAAAAGTCCTATATCTTGCTGTTGATGACAGACTTATGAAGGTATACATTTGTCACAGCCATCAAACCCCATGTTATGAAAAGGCGTTTATTGCTTGTAAATTATATCTTAATAGAAAAACATGCAAAGGATAAATGATAGGGGATAAGTATGGGAAGAACATTTTATTGAAATCACTTGAAATGTCGTCGTAGGTATAGCTGAATCAATCGTACAGAATGTCTGAACAAAATTCTATTTTGATCTTAGGCACTATAAAAGAGGACACATTATCTCAGGTGATATTATTTCTAGCAGAAAGATTGGTTTAAAATAAGACTTTGTACATAAAGCTAAAGAATTTGATATATTTTGCAAATAAAGGAAAGGACAGCATGATTTTTCCCCCTAAGGGCAATGTGTACAATGAACCAGTGAAGTAATTGTCCAATAAGAGATAAAAGCCTAGTTTGGGACTTGTCATGTTTGATTTAAATAGGCGTTCTTTCAAACCCGTATTCAGCATTCTAATTATCTTACCTACCTGAGACGTATTGAAAAGACCAAAATCCAGTAAGGCTCTTCTTCAAGTCCTTTGAAAATTAAAATGTAAGTTGTGGTTATTGTCAGTAAACTCTGCAAATCCACATGGGAAGTGGCTTGCCCTTGTAAGGCCTGTTTATGATCAGACCATGTAAGAAGACACGTGACACTGATTTATTGTCTAAAGATATAAAGGTAAAATCCTTTAGCCTGAACCCTAGAAAAATGCACTAATGTTGGCTAATTGAGATACTCTTGGGTTCTTAGTGTATCAGGGATAGCCTAGTGGAGGGATGAAAGCATCAACATTCTAATGAGTCTCCATTACTGGTAACAGGGGCAAAGCCATTAGTATGGCTTGTAGGTAATTGCTGCTGCTCTCAGTTAACCACGAGTGGCTTCCCAGATAGTCAAGGGGTCTCAGCTTCTCTAGCACATGACATCTGATAAGAACCAAGAACATAGAGAGCCACTGTTTCTTACAAGAGGAATATGCCCAAAGTACCAGATCCTGTATTGAAGAGATCAAGATAACTGTATTAAGCTTGTGCAATACAGTTTTCCTAAGCCACATAAGGGCAGCTCTGTACAAGGCAATAATAGATTTAGAGCTTTTGGGGGTCGCTAGTGTCTGGAAAGCCCAGCATGTCCCAAGAAACATTCTGGGCACTTATAATTTCAGTCCTTGGTTTTAGAATCCATGAAACACGTATAGCCAAGATGAATGTTATAGAGACTCCAAGAAGAGAAGAAAAAAAAGATAAAGTCTCTACAGAGAAGGACTCTCTGAGAGTAAATGCAGCTTTTAATTCAGGCAGTTTCTAGAGCATCTTGTTGCAGAGTCCAAGGAGACTGGAGAGAAATTTTGTGTTGTTTAAGCAACTATGTAACCTCATAGGTTAATGTGCATGATACCCTCTGGTTTTAAAATTTGGGATAATGTTCTCCAAGAATGCAAATCAAGGACTCCTGAGGATCTGCAGCAAGTGACCATTGACAACAGCAGAAAGAGAAACAATAGCAAACAAAGACAGTAACCTGCTCCTCCAGCAACATCAGACTTGGTCCACTTCTCTCTTGTGGGAGATCCTAAATTCTTCCTGGAATCACCACAAATCCATGGACCAAAATAGCATTCTTCTAATCAATATTGAAACACTTCAGTGCTGAAGATATGATAGGGTACTAAAATGGACCTTTGGCAAACATAGTTTCTGAAGCACACAAGTGACTATTGACCCAGATGTGCAGGTAAAGTAGCTGGTCTGATTACCCTAGTATGGGACTCCTGCAGTAGCATCCTGCAAACTGGGGAGTTTAGTAAATTAACATCATTCATTATGAATATGCCAAAGAAACAGAATTGAAGAGAGAAAATGAAAGTTCTTTACAGACAGCACAAATTCTATAGCATCTAAAATGTCTCTATTTTTCCCAGTGTGTGTGTGTGTGTGTGTGTGTGTGTTTACATGTACATACATGCACAGTGCATGTGTGGTGTATGTATTCATGTTTTACCTGTGTGCATACATGTATTGGCTTGGCACTTCTGCTTGTTCATGTGGAAGACAGGTTCATATTAGAAACCATGCTTAAGTATTCTGACACTATATTAAGGTAGATTCTCTCAGTCCTACCTAGATATCACCAAAATGGCTAATTGGCTAATTAACTTGCTCCGAGGATTCCCTGACTTTACCTTTAAAGGCTGGAATTGCAGGTGGAGATGTTGTGTTCCCTACATTTATGTGGGTTTCTGGAGATTCAAATGTCAGTCCTCAGAACTGTACTTCAAGCATTTTTATCAGCTTGCCCACAAGATTGCATAAGTGCACAACATACTGAGACTGGATAGATGAAACAGGACTCTCTTTGTCCAAATAAGAGGGGATGCTACATAGGACTACACAAAATCCTACACCAAGAGACAGGAGGAGCCTCATGTATGACAAGTAAGCAGACTTAGCTAGCTGTCTTGAAATCCCTGTAAATTAATTTACATGAAAAATTCCCAAACCCTAAAATATATATCTGTCTCTCTTGTCTGATGTGTGACCTTGGGATGATTCATGGTCACACAATGTGATCCAAAGTGTGACAGCCCCTTAATGGAAATGATTGAGCTATGTACTTAATTAGATGCTAAGAGGGGACATTGGCAGACCTCTTCCTACGAATCCAAAAATGAGTCAAGATGCCATGCCAAACAGACAAATGAAAACAGACTTCACAGGGGTCATTCAGTCTTCATGAATCAGAATCTCACCTTTGACTCTATTCTTGGAAAATGATAACGTCTATTTCAGCTCAATGACCACTGATTTACCCTAAGAAATAATAGTAATGTAAGAATAAGAGGGCTCACATATTTCTGATTAGCCTCACCTCATAGGATGAAAGAACTATTGGTTGCAAGGTCAAGAAGATACAAGCCACTGAAATCAGATCAAGTCAACTGAATGTGTTGTTTAGTGACCTTCTCTGTGGAAAAAATCACCCAGTCTGTACCTGTTTAACTTAGGCATGGACATAAAACTTCTTCTCCTGGACAATAAAATGTGAAGGATACATGGTATTTACTCTCTCCTTAGAGAAAATTTAAGAAATGATGAATCACCCAGCATTTGCCCCATCTTGTTTGTAGATTCATAGAAGCATATATCAAGACAGAACATCTAGAAGGCTGTGTACCTCAGGGTAATAAAAGCAGAGTGCATGACTTGGCTGGGGTAGATCCATAGACCAAGGGAGAGGAGCATTTAGTTACAGTATTACTTCTGCATGTTTCCTCATTTTAAATTTGAAGGTTATTTTAATGGGATAACTTAAGGGAACAATGAGAAAGAGTTGAAAAGAGCTGCAGAGATGGCTCAGAGGTTAAGAGCACTGGCTGCTCTTCCAGAGGTCCTGAGTTCAATTCCCAGCAACTACATGGTGGCTCATGACCACTTGTAATAGGATCTGATGTACTCTTCTCCCACATAGGTGTATGTGCAGATAGAACACTCATATACAATAAACAAATAAATCTTTAAAACATAAAAAGAAGAGTTGAGGAAGATGTAATATTTCATCCTGAAAAAAAGGGCTATAATCAATTGACACATTTAAGTACAAGCTACATTTTCTTTACATTGATGAATGATATATGTTTCTTTTTTTCCTCAATACATAGTTCCTGTATGCATATGCTTAGATCAGGAGATAATCTTAGTAGATATCAAAATGTTAGGCACTAGGTGCATAGTCTCCTCTTTGACCAGACTATACTATTAATTTCATTTTTAATTTTTTTATTTCTTTTTTTCAGACACAGGATCTTACTGTGTGGGACTGGCTGCTCTAGAACTTTTTATATAGACTAAGGCTAGCCTTGAACTCACAGAAATCCATCTTTCTCTGCTTCCCAAGTGCTGTGATTAAATATATTTCAATGTATTTTTTTCATAAGCAGGACTTTACCGCTATGCTTATTTCCCATGCACACAGATGTGATTCGAGACATTGGTAACTAACACAGAGGGTTAGAACTCAACCCTCACAGGATCTACAACAAAGAGTGGCAAAACTTTGGAAAAAAGACAGGGCAGAGGGGAAATAGCTTGTGTCTAGAATATGCAAATAGTGGGAAAATAAATATACATGAGGCTAATGCAGGTAGAAGTTCCTTCATTTTGAATATTTCTCTGTCGTAGTGGTATTTGCATTACTACCTGACAGAAAACATCCAAATAAGTAGGGATTAATTGTTTTATTGAAAATGTCTTGTGAGTGGGGAGGACTCTAGTGTATCGGCTCATCTCAAGTGAGCTTAGCTGTCATTGTGATCCGTGCTGGTTCTTTCAGGACAGGCCTGAAATCTTACTTCGAGATCTGTCCCTCTTTTACCCTCAAAAATTAATCACTTGGATGATAGATTATATAGTTAGTCAATGATAGTTCGGATGCAATGCTGTGATATAATAATAATGAAAATGATAATAAATTGTTTAAATAATTATCTCAAATACATATTACATATGCATATTTGTATTATGAATATTGGTAGCTGTCAAGGGGTTAGGCTCCATGTGTATAGTCTCATCTTTGACCAGACTACACATACAATATATGCCTATCGCAAATTTATTTCCCTTGTGTTTCTTTTTCATGTAACAAGTCGTTGGCATCAGTTGAAGTTTTGTCACATTTAGGGAAATAATTAGAATGTTACTTGCATTTAAATTCTGTTACAGTTGCTCAAGATATAAAAGCACTAGAGAACAGTTTATTAAATCTTAGAATCTATTGTGGTTTTAAGGGTGACAAATTTTTGTTGTTGTTGTTGTGGGGGAGGGGTGACTCTTTCCTAGCGTCTCTCACTGTGTCACATGTCCAAGATCTTGACAAATGTTGACAGGAGAGAGAAAAAGTTCCTGTAAACTCCCTACTGCTGTAACAAACTGCTCTGTCATCAGTCACTTAGAGCAACACATGTCTGTTACCTTCTGGTCTGGTGATCAACTAACTGTGTCAAGTATGATTTGAAGAGGGATCTGAGACTTCAAAATCAAGAAAGGCCTCTCAAATGTTCTGGAATGCTAATTAGTGAAGATACCAACATGGATGCCATCCCAGATTTTAACACCCGTCACTAGAATTGCATTGGATAACGTAAGATAAAATAAGAAACTTTGTGTTTCGGCAGCATACTTGGTACGTGTATGGAGAACTGACAACCAAAATAGCCTGAAAAACAGCAGTTAGCATTTTCTTAAGGTGTTGTATGTGAATCGTCCCTCCTGATTGCTTTCAGGCTTAGCTTTCCAATGTGTAAATCATAGTATATGGGCATACTATGAAGTTTTAGTGTTTAATATAATAACAAATTTTACAAAATACTTGCTTCTTGTAAGCCATCATAATTAGGGAATAAATCCAATCTCCTGCATGATAGACTGTTAACTCTATGTTTTATTAATGGAAATAGACAATTTTCAGACGTTTTCAAACTGTAAATACAAGACAATATAAAAAGTCTAGAGCTCAGGCCTTGAGTTCTCATCTGATAGAAAGTTTAATCATGAAATCAATATTTTGTGAAGGAAAAGTCTAGTGAGCTCTATGTGCCTAGGGAGGATATTTCATGGCTCAGTGATGCTACTTAGTGACTGAAAATCATTGAGGTGGAACCTGAGAAGGGAATTCATAAAATGAGCATTCAGCTGTTTTTACAAGTTATTGGGCAATGCAAATTATGTTTTTGTCTAACCTTCATGATTTTTTTTTAAAGCTCCAGTGCCTATATATTGGCTGACCAGCACAGTATTCCTGGCATACAGTTAATTTTTTTTTAATCATCTCAAATTTACCTCAACCAAAGTTTACAATTTTTCTAGTCATTTTATAGGGACATTGAATGCTATTAAGTATCATGGCCATAAACAACATCATACCTGTACACAAGAAAGAGGGTGTAGTTATACCCAGTGAGCCACAAAGCAAAAGCAAACACAGGATCAGAAAAAAAAAAGGGGGGGCTGGGACTAAGTGTGAGCAGATGTTATTAATGTCCAAAATGAGCCATCAGATATCCTGGAGCTGAAGTTATAGGCAGTTGTAAACTACTTGACTTGGGTGCTAGGAACTGAACTCTGGTCTTTACTAAGAGCAGTACCCATTTTTTGCTAGCTGATCCATTTATCCATTCAGCCCCTGCCCTCTCTATTCTTTCTTGAATCCAGGGATTTATAATTTCTTAGGTGGTTATAGGTCTCACCAAAAGCTGAATCTGTTACCTTTCTCTTAGTAAAACACAGCCATTAAATCTATCACAGCTCACGTCTGAAAGAAAGCAGCTATTCCAAGTTTGCAGGCAACTAAAGGTGCCACGCAAGTCCCTCCCATGGGAGGGCTGCCCTTCTACAGTAGTGTTCTGACCAACTTCAGCTGCCATCTGCTAGTGGTCATGATTATCCCTGGGCAGCTCAGAGCCTGAAAAGTCAATAATGTAACGCTTACTTCAACATCCCTTCTAACTTGGCTCTTTGTACTTCTCTTGGATCCATATCAAAATCTATCCTGTTGCCATACGGAGTCCTGCCTCCTGCCTTTTTCTTTCACAAACACTAATCTCTAATACATTATTATGAGCAAACTTGATTTTTGTGTACATAGATGAAGTCTCTACTTTGTGGTATCACCAACTTCTACTGAAGTGTTAGGAAAAAGTGGTTTACTTTGCTTTGCTTCTATTTGGATTGCACTTTCGAAGACACAAGAAAATGAAACATCCTTATTGACAAGTGATGAGTCTAAAATGTTAAAATCATTACAACTTTGTGTTCTAGAAAGCTACCCAAAGGGCAAGCAAACTCTATGTATGATCATTTTAATCATCTCCATTACGAGTCTCATTTTTCTTTTTCAACCATTTAATAAACAGAAAAAAGTAGTTATCTTTATGAAAATCAAATTCTTCCATGGTCATGAGGATATTTAATTATTTCAAAGATGACAATGTGCCAGGCACTGTATTTAAGTTTGTATTCATTATTATAAACCTATCATTGGAGCAACTCCTGTCAAATTATGAATAAGAAAACAAAGTAATAAAAAGCAAATGTTAATGAATGAAAATAAATAAAACAACATAAATAAATCTGGATATGAATCAAAGACATATTAAAATAGTCTGGCATAAGCCTATGATCTAAGCTGTCTAGTGGCAAGACCTAGAATTTGAAAGAAAAGACTCAATAGACAGAAAAGTTGATGCCCAATATGAGATTGAGAGCCAAATTTTTAGGGATTATGTAAAACCATGTCTGATACCAAAGAAACATATGTGAAATACTATAAAAAACAGTTTAAATTTTATATTTTAACTTACATTATATATTTATAAGGTAGGAGTTTTAATAATGTGTCAAAGACCAATGTATTCATATCAGACACTGTTATTAGCTTATTAAAATGCAAATGAAACTTAATAGTCTCAAATATTTGTTGATCCCCCACACCAGGAAATACCCTGTGAAGCTGAGAGGCATCACCTCTGCTGAAGCTATAATTTACATTCCATCAAGTTTCCCAAGTGTATAATGATACCCTCTGAACACATCAGGCAGGTTACCTTGGCAACCAACACTAAGCAGCCACATGTACACTAGGATGTCAGTAGACTCTGTGATAACCAATACCAGGTTGACAAAAAAGAGAGAACTGGGATTTCAACAGGAGCAGGATAGGACAACTTTAGAGGTTAGCACATGCATGCCAAAGAACAATGAGCCTTAGAGGTCTTGCAGCTGAAATCATTCATTCTCAAATAACTATATCAGATTCTAGTGGACCTTTCTTAAATATTGGGCATTATACACAAATTTCTCATAACATTTATGTTGCAGTTGGTCTTCTATAGTCTCAACCTTCACTCTTCATGGTCTTTGATTGGTTGACTATCAGCACACAAATAGTACTCTATTTAGGACCTTTATGGCTCATATCTCTATCTTTTAAATAAACCAGTAGAGAGGATAAGTACTGAGCTTGAAATTGGACTCCCTGGCATCACTTCTTAGCTGCCATATATCATTTCCTTAGGAGACATTAACAAAGGCACCTCACTGCAGAAATATCTATCTTGGGAGAAACAAGTGTATTGGTCTGCATCCACAATCAGACTGGTGAAGGGTCATTTATAGGATCATCAGCGATAAACTCAGAGCCTCATCACTGAAGAGGCTACAGCGGTGTGAACGCCAGCCTGTGACAACTGCATATCACAGCTCCCCGCAAAATTTGTAGGCAGCATAATTTGTAGGCAGCTCAACCTGGTCCAAGTCTCCTGTCCTTCACAGTTCCTTTTTACTTTTTGTAACACTGGGGAGGAGCCTTGTGAATCTTAAAAATTGCCGAGATCTGGAGCTTCCTATATCTCCTTGGCTTTTTGAGTCATATACATCTTCCTCTGCCCTCAATAAGGGAATGAGTCAATTCAAACTAAATAGCTACCAATGTTGTAAGACCAGAAAAAGGATAGATTATATTGTCTTCATCTGCCCCGCAACCAGATCTCATAACTGTTTTTGAACTCTGATTTGAAAAGATAAGTTTAAATTGGTGGTCTACAGAGAAGTGTAATTTACAGCCCACCACTTGGCAGGCCTGACCAAACTCTACCTACTATCACTGGCTAAGTGGCAGAAGGTGACTCCATAAATATGCAATCTACAGAGTACCAGACCATGAATCATATTTAAAATTTCATTGTGTGCAAGCATCTGGATTACAAGTACTACATGGTAATTATAGTCACTGCTTGATATAATCCCTCTGTGTGGACATAATATAGTTCAGAAATGTGGTCCCTGTATTCTTCACATGGAGTCATTTGGTGCTGCTATAGGTCCTAGAATCTTGTACTTAGCCTCCTTTAGCCTGACTTTTAAGACTAGATAGAGTACATTTTTATAGCCTGTAAAAGAACCTAATAACACCTAACATTTCATTATTTCTAACATTTCGATAACTCCTTTTTCCCTTTATTAAAAAGGATACATTTATACCTCTAGCATAAAATTGATGTTCGTTAAGTGTAAGAGTAAAATGACAGAGACCATTCACAAATAATATTTTTGACTCCTTTTGTTGAATTCACCAAAAGGCTCAGTCCTAATTCCCCTTTCCTGGTGTTGTACCATGTGGGAACTTTGATTATATGGTCTACGTGGGGATAAATTAAGCACGAGGGACATCTATTATCCTGCTTCTCCTTTTTAATTTTTTTAAAGTAGATTTGATTACAATGTCACCATATTTTATTCATTGGGGGATAATCTTACTTTCTATGCTTTTACCTTTTGGCAGAATCCAAGGATATATACTTGAGATCTAAGCTCTTAAATTTTTGATTACTACACTGGTCAGGCAGACTCCCTCAGCTTCTTGTCTGAATGGCACAGTTCCAATGTCTGCTTATCTCAGCTTTACCAAGGTTGCCTAATTATGGCCCACAACTTGTTCTCGAACTGGGATGACTGACTTAAAGTCACAAATGAACACAATAAGCAGAAATTTTCACATTCTTCTCTTTGTCCCCTTGCCTGTGAGTGTCTAGAAAATGTACAAACTGGATATGTTAAATTAAGGTCGAATATGACCTCTCTGAAAACAAAATATATAGACATACTTCTCAATTTTTAGAATTTTTTTCTGTCCTTTAGAAAGAAATATTTACTTGGAAGGTATCACCCAAGCCTTATTTTGAATATTCTATTGTTGTCAGGACAAATAGCTTGTCCCTTACATTGATGAGCCCAGTTAAATGCTTGCAAGTAAATGAACCATCTCTGCATAAAATATTCTCAAAAGTCCAAATTCACTTCATCCTTGGGAGTTCTCAAAACTATTCAAATAGCATCCCATATCTGAAAAATGATTACCAAAGTTATCAATTCCACTGTAGTCAAAGGAACTACTTAATCATGCTTTTATTAAATAAAAAGTGTTATGATATTTTAAAAAACCTATATGTAAAGAGGTAAAAATAAATGAGGTTCTTAATAAGAAAAGTAAGATTTTGTCTATAATTTGTCAAACTACTGTCAAATAATTTATTTAACAAATAAAAAATATTGGAAAACACGTTTGGAAATGTTTATATTTCTTTTGTATATGGCATATATTTTTGTCTGTGTTCCTTTTACTAATATGATTTATTTGTATGAAGGGCATCTTACATACAGAGACCTACACAATTTATTTTAGGACATTATTTTTATAAGAACTTAATATTTATATTTACTGTATTATTTCTCCCCCAAACCAATGAAGTTTTTTTTTGTACAAATATGTCTTCTCTTTTTATTACCTCAGAAGCTGTATCTTAATATGCCTCTTGATAGACAGACACAATAAACATTTATAAAAAAAAAACAAAATAAATGTCATATTTTACAAATTATAAGATGACCTTTTGAGGCAAGCCTAATGGTTTAATACCAAAATACATAAGAGACGGGGAAGACATTGCTTTTCATTTGTCATGTCTTACAACCAGGGGCATGGCATTTGTATTTAAAAGGTCAGAGTAGATGGCATAATTGTATACTAAGGTTAACACCCACTAAAAATTAAATTAGATATTTTACAAGTATATCAATGAATTTAATAATGGCCTTCGGACAACTGATACTGCATATGAAATTTCCCCATCTTAAAATTTCAAGGTCACTTGCAAGGAACTCTACCATTGAATAAAAGATATTTGGTCTGAGAACTCTTCCTCTGGGTCATACTGGCACATGCATTAAAAAAGCTTTACATCCCAATCTGCAGAATATACATGGTGCCTAGTTTTTGAATAGACCTTACCTTTTACAATACCACCACAACAAACACATGATACATATGAATATACATGCATACATACATACATACATACATACATACATACGGATCTGAGTTGTGCAAACTTCTTCCTGACAAATATCAGCTCATACTTTAGAACTGGTGAATTTCTCATCTCCTCAGGCACAGCATGAAAACAGTCTTGAAAAAAAAAAACACAAACTAATGTGTACGTGGCTGTCTTCCAACAGCAATGTGTTTAGGAAGCAGATGGCAACTGGATGGCTCTAGTCTCAATCCTGATAGAAAACTTGCACAGTACAGCTTTGATAGATTAAAAAAAAATCCTCTTAAACTTTAATGTGCAAATGATCATATAATCTATTTTGAACAATATTATTGGTCATGGTCTTCCACTGAAGGAGAAGCAGTTTCATAGACTGTAACAGGCTGCCTGTCTACTCAAGCCTTTTGAGACAATAATATTCCTATGCAATATTCTTTTTTTTATCTTTTTTTTATTTTTTATTTTTTAATTAGATTATTTTCTTTATTTACATGTAAATTTTTCCTTTCCCAGGTTCCCCTCCAAAAAACAAACAAACAAACAAACAAACAAAAACAAGAACAAACCTCTTTTGCCTCCCCCCTCCCCATGCCTGCCACCTCACCCTCTCCCACTTATTGGCCCTGGCATTCCCCTACACTGGGGCACAAAACCTTCACAAGGCCGAGGTCCTTTCCTCCTATTGATGATCGAATTTGCGATCCTCTACTATACACATGCTGCCAGAACATTCAGTCCCACCATGTATAGTCCTTGATTGGTGGTTGGGTCCCTGGGAGTTCTGAGGGTACTAGTTAGTTCATATTGTTGTTTGTCCTAAGGGACTGCAAACCCTTCAGCTTCATAGAACCTTTCTCTAACTCCTTCATTGGGGATCGTGTACTCAGTTCAATGAATGGCTGTGAGCCTCCACATCTGTATTGGTCAGGTATTGTCAGAGCCTCTCAGGAGATAGCTATATGCTTGTCCTTCCTTCAGTCTCTGCTCCATAGTTAATCTCTGCCACTCCTTCTGTGGGTATTTGTTTTCCCTTTTTAAGAAGGAATGAAATGTCCACCTTTTGGTCTTCCTTCTTCTTAAATTTCTTGTGGTTTGTGGGTCATTCTTCCTGTATTCCAAACTTCTGGGCTAATAACCACTTATCAGAGAATGCATACCGTGTATGTTCTTTTGTGATTGGGTTACCTCACTCAGGATGATACTCTCCAGATCCATCCATTTCCCTAAGAATTTCATAAATTCATTGTTTTTAATAGCTGAGTAGTACTCCATTGTGTAGATGTACCACAGTTTCTGTATCCATTCCTCTGTTGAGGGACATCTGGCTTGTTTCCAGTTCCTGGCTATTATAAATAAGGCTGCTATGAACATGGTGGGGCATGTGTCCTTATTACATGATGGAGCATCTTGTGGGTATATGCCCAGGAGTGGTATGGCTGGGTCCTCTGGTAGAACTATGTCCAATTTCCGGAGGAACCGCCACACTGATTTCCAGAGTGGTTGTACCAGTTTGCAATCCCACCAGCAGTGAATTGGGTCATCTGTAATTACAATGATTTGGAGATGATGTTAGAATAAAGGAATGCATAACAATTTTCTTTATAGAAGGAAATATCATTCCACACAATGAAATGTACCTTGATTCTTCAAAGGAAGAATGGAGAATGTTTCTAAACTTACTTTGTACAAAAATAAACCACTTTATCTGCTTCTTTTTCCAAAAATATAATGTTGCTCCCTTATAGAGACGCTTTAAAAAAAAAAAAAAAACACATTAACTTTAGTTTAACCTTTGAGAAGGCTGATAATGATTTAATTATTGAGAATATTAGTAGAATATTTGCTGCTGCTTCTTATATGGAATTGGCAAGGATCCATTTTAGTTTCTATGAAAGCTGTAAGATCCTCCCACCCCGCAAAAAAATGTGTCACAAATTGTTACTTTTGCAGGAGGCTGAAAATTAAGGTAAAACAAAAAAGTCATTCAAAAACCTGTTACTACAGAATCTTCCTAAAGTATATCTTTATAAATTCATAAAAGAGATAAAAGATAGTTATCCTATAGCAAAGCCAACACGCCCCTGCTAGACACTAAATATTAACAAATAAAAAGCCAAGCATCAAGAATGAGTTATTTCACTTTTAAATTGCTGTCCAGTATGCGTCAAAGACTCCAAAACATCTCAAGGTATGCAATGTTCTTGATTATCTTCCAGAACCTCATGGTAAGACCTTTTTTGCTGAAGGTACCATATATTTGAATCATAGATCACAGAAAGATTAAGCTCATATTGACCTGGAAACTCTGTACGTATTGCCTAGGTTTCATAGAACTGGAAGATGTGAGCATGTCACTTAGAGGAGAAAAGAAAGCTTCACTCATGCTGAGCTACAAACATTAAGAGCTACAATAATTACTGGCATGGTAAAACATGGCCACTCGTGCAATAGTGGGACGAGCATCATGAGCATAACCAAATACTTTCTAACTTGTTTTGAGGTGTACTCTACAAGATGAAATATGTCGGACACTTGCTGTGAGGAAATAAAGGGGTTGGAGAGTCTGGCTTCCAACCAAAGCTTGGGGAGACTGGACAGGTGGACGCGGGAGCCTGCAATGTGACCCCACTGAACCACTGGGTACTTCAGAAGAGCCAGCTCTGGGGTCCCTGGGCCTCACCAAGGCCAGAGACGAAAGGTTCTCACTTTCGGGCATCCCAGATGCGGATGGATGTTGCTGTTGCGGATGGATGTTGCAGAAGAGCTAAGAACAAAGTGGGAACCCGCCCCCCCCCCCGCCCCCGCCCGCAGCTTGGTCAAAGGGGTGGCTCAGTCAGCCCTGGGGCCTAAAGAAGAAGGGGCAGAGGGGAAAGGTGCTGGGTGGTTCCTGTGCAGGCGAGAGTCCTTGGTCCGGGCTGGCCGCGGTAAAACTGAGAGGCCTTCCTGCAGGAAATTAGATGTGGCTCTTTAAGGGAAGGCCTATTCCATTGCCCCAGCATGCTGAGTCTAGATAAAAGGACTAGATGAAAGGAGGTTTTTAGAGCTTTATTGTAGAAAACACAGAGAGAGAAGAGTAAAAAAGCAGAGGGTGGCCATGGCCACCTGGAGAGAAGGAAAAGAGTGGGGGGGGGGGGGGAGAGGTGAGAGTGAGAGGCAAGAGAGAAAGAGCTTAAGAGAAAGAGGAAGAGCCAAGCAGCCCCTTTTATAGTGGACTGGGCTATCTTGCTGTTGCCAGGTAACTGTGGGGCAGGGAATACCTGGCTGTAGCCAAGTAACTATGGGGGTAGAGTCCAGCCAAAATACCAGGAGCTTGGGGCATTGCCTACATAACTGATAGTCACAGGATTATGGAGCTTAGGGCTCCTGGTGTCAGGAGCCTAATGTCTGGGGGCATAGCTCACTGTTCCCTCCCTTTTCTACTGGGTCTCTGGAGCAGGCCTCACTCAACTAGAACACAAACTGCCTTTCATGGTCCAACAGAAATACATATAATCCACTATTCCTAGTAAAAGAATGTCTGACTTGGAAAGTAATAGGTCATAGGAGAGAACTTACTACAGTTGAAATGAAGTGAAATGAGCAAGATGTATTGGAAAGGTCATAAAATATGTGAATTAAGGTAGGTATATACTATTTAGAAGAAATCTGGCTTAGGTAAGAAAAAGTTGGATAAATGTGTGGAACTTGTTTTTACAGATAACTATAGAGGTAAATGAAAGAGATGAATAGACATTAGAAGTATAGTATATATTTCAGATTTACTTTCTGAAGAGAAATGGATGATGTGAGGTCATAGGCAATATGATCCAGTGATTGACAGGATGAACACTGGAGTAAGATAAATGTGGCCTGCAGAAAACTTCCTATTAGCTGGAAAATGACGGGGGCAACAGGATTCAAAGGAAGAAAAGATAGGTAGGATGTGTTTCATTTTCATAACTAGAAATGTAAATATTTATAAGATATGCTATTGATATATCAGGGAAGTCAAGTAATTGAAAAAATATAAAATTGTGCAGAATTTATGAGTGAAGTCTAACTTTCATGTCTTTTAATCAGGAACATAATTCTTGATTCCAAGAATATTTTTCCCATGAACTCAGAACAGAGAAAGTGGAGTGAGGCCTGTGTATCACATTCACTTTATTGTTTTGTGAGTTGCAGGAGGTAAAAAAGTGGTTTATATTTTTAAGTCTGAGAGGATTCAAGGACTGGTAAAGTTGTATAGATAAATTATTGCATCATTTAGTTCAAATGATTTACTTGTTGGATTGTATGACAATTACTGAAGGACACAGAGCAAGCTCCTTGACATTTAACCTTGTAATCTTTTCAAAATATGACATAAAACAATCTTATTTGAAGAAAATATTACAGTATGTAACTATAAGACGAAGAAAATCTTTGCCAGCATACAGGAACCTCCCCTCCTTCTGATATCCTATGTGGGTATTTGACATTCGACACAGAGACCATATTTATTCACTTACTCAAAGGTGAGGCCAAGGAATGCATCAATTGTTATAGTGCAACCCAGTAAGAGAGCTAACTTCACTCATGACAACTAAATGAGTCATCTTTAATCCTTGATAAAGACATTTCTGATCTGATTTCCAAAGTACTTAAGCATATTTTAAAATAAATAATATCCTAAAACAATATGTAGCTACACTGTCATTGCTGAACATATATTAACAATGACTCCATCAAATATATTTTTGTTCAATTCTTTTGAAAAGTAACAATAAAACTTCATGTTCTGGGCTAGAGAAATGTCTTACTGGGTAAATTGCTTGTTGTACAAGCAGGAGGCCCCGAGTTTGGTCATTAGTATCTACTAAAATCCTAGTATGAGTCTCTAAGCATTGCTGAAATGGTAAATACCAAGTTTAGAGCAAAAAACTATCTCAAAAAATAAGATAGAGTATGATAAAAAAAAGAGAAATATACTCTAAGTTGACCTTTGATATTCAAAGGTTTATGAACAAGCTAGCACACATGTATAAGTATGTACACACACACACACACACATGCACACACTGAACACATACACATACAGTTCATGTCTATCATAAAAAGAGAGAATTTTTATTGTTTTCTTAGGTATTATATTTTGAGAAAACCATTTGCTTATACATTCTGTATTTTTTTTTTTTTCAGTTAAACCATTTTTTCTCAGTGTTTCCCCCTTGAGGAATCTGGGTGGGAATTTCTAGATCATGGTTTAGTCACGGATGACACAGTTCACAGAATACAATGAACACATCAGAACACATCTTTTCACAGTAACACACACTATCTAAGACAGGCAGGTCGAGTGTTGTAGTAGTTTGAATATGCTTGACCCATAGGGATTGGTAATGTTAGAAGGTGTGGTCTTGTTGGAGGAAGTGTGTCACAGCGGAGGTGGGCTTTGGAGGTTTCCGTCTATGCTCAGGCTCCACCTATTATGGAAGAGAACCTCCTCTTAGCTGCCCGAGAATCAGTCTTCTCCTGACTACCTTCAGATCAAGACGTAGCACTCTTGTTGCCTTTTCCAACGCCATGCCTGCCTAGACACTGCCATGCTTCCTGTTGGCAGTGTGATGATGACGGAGTGAACATCTGAACTTGTAAGCCAGCCCCAATTAAATGTTGTCCTTTTTAAGAGTTGCCTTGGCCATGGTGTCTCTTCTCAGCAATGGAAACCCTAAGACAAATGTCTTATCCTGATCGTGACTTAGAACTACCACTCAATGTCAACAGTCCCACCCACAACAAAATCCCCCACAACAAAATCGTTATCTCAAAGCGTTCATGGGAGGTTAGCAAAATAGTTTCCTGTGGCACAGTTAGGTAAAGCTTCTCACACTCCCTTGAGACCCATTTAAATCCTAACAAAGGAATTACCTACAGCAATCCCTAATTTGTTTCTAAAGAGTAAGCAAATGATCGTACATGGTATAGGATTCCTATATAAACAAAATTCAGTAAATTGTATTATAAAAACATAATTGAAAATTATTATAAATTAGAACAAAAATAGAATTAACCGATAGAAATGAAATCCAATTTCAGTAAAATATGTATCAGAAAAATATAGATAAGGTCTAAGGCAAGTTTTTATAAAAGCAATAAGAAATAAACACAAGTAGTTCCATTGTGATTGGCTAGCACTGTGCAATAAGCAACTTTACCACTTGATGGCTTAAATCATAACCATTTTATTATCAAAATAATGTGCCAGGAAAACAGGAAGGGATCTGTTGGAAAACACATCCTAGTCCACTCTCACTCAGGAGGATTCGTCTCCTGTCTGGCCTCGTCTAGAAGATTGATAATAATTTCACTCGCATAAATGTGACAATACTGGTTTATGGTGACAGGGAGAGCTAGAAGACCGTGAATCACCTGTGTGCAATTCATTCTCTGTGCTTCTGTACACATCTCCCTTGGAGACTGATTACCCTGACTTCACTGTGGCTTAGAGATGCTATTCGTTTTTAAGGATGGTGCCCGTGAGGTGGGCAAGCACTATTTCTGCCCGCCTCCTAGTTCAAAGCATTCACATAGTGTCCTGGGTCCAAAGGAAGGGAACATAAATCACAGCTCATCCAAATGATGTTAAATGATTTGTGGATTTTTTTTTTTTTTTTTTTTAGTTTCCTAAGCTATATAGTTTAAAAATAATAATAATCTAACAAGAGGTTAAACACACCTATGAAAAGTTACAACTGAATATACATAATGCTGTCTTTACCACTCCTAGACTAGTTGAAGTATAAGGAGGTCCAGCAACAGACTCAAAGTGGGATCCAGCTCAAAGGGAGGCCCCAAGACCTGACGCTACTACTGAGGCTATAAAGTGCTCACAAAAAGAGATCTATCATGCTGGCCCTCCGAAAGACCCAACAAGCAGCTAAAAGAGTCAGATGCAGATATTTGCACCCAACCAATGGCCAGAAGCTGCTGACCCTGGTGGTTGAATTTGAGAAAAGCTGGAATAAGGAGAAGGATAACCTGTAGGAGGATCAACAGTCTCAATTAACCTAGACCCCCGAGATCTCTCAGACACTGGACCACCAACCAGGCAGCGTATACCATCTGATATGATTTCCCCAACACCTATATAGCAGAGGACTGCTGGGTCTGAGTTCGCTCAGAGAAGATGCACCTAACCCTCCAGAGACTGGAGGCCCCAGGAAGTGGAGAGGTGTGGTGGGGTGGGAGGGGGGCAGGTGGAGACATCCTCATGGAGACAAGGGAGGGAGGAGGTATGACATGTGGAACAGTCAGAGGATAGACCAGGAGGAGATAAAATCTGGAGTGAAAAAAAATAAAAAGAGGGGAAATTTGAAAAAAAAATAAAAGATATCTATGTGAAATTTTTATCATTATGGATTACACTCTGCTATATTCATAGATATATGGTCTTGCTCAACCATCATAAAACGAATTGCCTCCTGAAGTCAATGGGAATAAATATAGAGACCCACAGGTGGCCAAAACTCAGAGAGTGAGAGACCTTGGAACATACACTCTTATGACTCTTATCAAATCCTTTCTCTTAGAGGTCGGGGTGCCAAGAAAGGGAGAAAACAGAAATGTTACAAGAGCCAGAAAGGATAAAGAATACCAAAGAAACAATGCCTTCTAACATAGCAAGACACAGCACCTATTAACGCATAGAGATGGAGGCAGAGGGCACAGGGCAGGCATGGGTCTGTGCCAGTGTAGTTCAAGCACTAAGATGAGAGCTGGGCACAAGCTCCCATCCTAACCTAGAAGCCATCTCCAATTGATTACCACTCAGAAATGGAATGTTAGTTTTCTCTAATGGAGTCTCGTTGAGTAGACAAACCACATTTAAGATCAGACCACACATCCAGCAATACATGAGCAAAACAAACAACTCAATGGTATTTACAAATTGTTTTTTTTTTTTTAATCTCATGTTTTGTATGGGCATTTATTTCTGTACTTCTTTTTTCTTATCCTATAGGTCTTTTGCTTATACATTATGGTTTAGTAGCTTGTGTGTATTTAGGGGATTTCTGTACATGTCTGTATATGCTTCCTATGTTTTATCTTTTGTACTTTGTTTTTCTGTATGTTTATGTTGTTGGGTTTGGGCTTGTTTGATTTGATCTCATCCTCATCATCCTCCTTCTCCTCTCCCTCCTCCTTCTTCAATGACTGTTTTCTTATGTGATGTGGGTGAGTGAGCCGATGAAGATCAAGGAAGAGTTGGGGGTGGGACAACTATCATATAATATATTAGATAAAAATTGACTTTCAATTTAAAAAGAATATTGGAAAAGGAGATGTACTTTTTCATACAATTTAATGAATTATTAGTTCATAAAGTCAACATGCAAATATCAATAGGATGTATGGAAACAAAGCAAAAGACTCTAAACACAACAGCAAGAGACTTTAAAAATAAAAGATTCTGAAAAGCTCCTGAGATAAACACAGGACAGTATGATTTCCTAAATAGAAAACTCATGTTTAGGGGTTAAAAAAACTCAATATAAAAAAATAAAGAATTTTCTCTTTATTTATGATTCATATATATATGTGATATTTATATGATATATATCATAAGCTATGTGCATATATATATGTATGTATGATATGGAAAATATGATATATAATAACATATATTTATATGTATAAATTTGTATGTATATAAATTTATATGTAGTGTTTATGTGTAATGACATAAAATTTATATGCAATATATCAAGCATATTATAAATTTCGTAATTATAAACTTATTATTCATAAATAACATGCTTGTTATAACAGTTCATTTTGTTCACCCATTTGACATAATGCATAATTACTGGCAAAGGATTCTTAATGAGAAATTGTGTAGAGTAAGTTGGCCTGTGGATATGATTGGTAGGGATTTTCTTAATTTGGTTGAATGAGCTTGGACAACTTACACTGAATATGGCCTACGACATTTCATAGGTTTGGCTCTCGATGAAATGAATAGGTGGGAGTAAGCTGAACATTAGTACGCATTAAATCACTGCTCTCTACTCTTGACTGCGGATGTACTGTGACTAGCTGCTTCAAGTTCCTGCCCTTTTGATTTCCTGGCAGTGATCAACCATTAACCTGGAACTGTAACCCAAATAAATCTTTCTCATAAGTTGCTTTGGTTTGAGTATTTTATCACATCAATAGGGAATGAAATTAAAACACTCTTATTTAAAACAGCATTTGGTTTTCTATTTCCTAAAGATAAGCAATTTGTTTGTAGGTTCATGTGAAAATAAATCTAAGCCAAGAATAGGCAGGAGTGGGGATGGGGACTAAGAAGATGGGGAAGATCAAGTTTTTGTGATATGGAAGCATGAAGCAGCAGAAGAAAAAGTCTACACATTGATTCAATTATGTATAATAACTTAATGTCAAAAACATGTTAAATAAAATAAGATAAAAGAATAAGTTGTTATTATGTTGGTCCATAATAAGCATTTAGTTGGCTAAATATAAGTAAAAATGGACATATGAGAAAAGAAAAAGTTATCCACAAATGTATACTTACCTTACATTCCACGATACAATGTTTTCAATGAACCAAACATTTTAATGCAAACTAAGAGCAGGGAGTTTTCTATTTTCTCATTGAATTTCCCTAGCAAAGAAAAAATAATGTTCAACAAAAACAGCTGAGAAATGTTCTTTTAAGGAGGTGCTGGTAAGCTATGACAAAGGCCCTGAGAGCTAGATAATGAAGAAAAGGTAATTTCACAAGTAGGCATCACAGGCGTTGCAAATCTGACTGAGAAAATCAACCTTGCAGACCAGAGGTTCACTGTCCAGGATGCTCTCTCTATTCAGAGGATGCATGGAGGACCGGCTCGGTATTAGCTATGGAAACAAACTATTGTCCTATTTTGTGGTCACTAACACAGCTTTCATGCTTGCTGAATGAAATGAAAAGGACAGCATGGTGTTACTGGAATTTGATGACCCCCTAGGTGTTCCTATCAGCTCTGGATCCATGGATGGGCTGAGGGAGCCCAGGCCATGAGGGTTTTCAGTGGACCTGTTCTGGCTTGACTGGAGAGCAGCTATTCTTATTTAGAGAGCTCCAGTTTAATTAGTTTTTGAGGGAATTAGAAGCTTAACCTAATTGAGACTTTGTTAATGTAGGGTTAACACCGCAGGTGTCTCAATGGGACACAAGAAAAGCTCTTTCTTAAAATAAAATACTCACACTCTAACCTTTATACCCTTCTGAAAAAAGAAGGAAACACCCCCCCCCCCAACCCTTCTAAGATTTGAAAGGCATTAAGTAAGGAGAAGAACATTTAAAGTCAAATCATTACAGCTAGTGGAATGTGAGAAAAACTTCACATTTCCTGGACAACACAAGTTCAAGGCACCAAGTCAATGATGAACATGTATTAAAAGAAAAAATATACACAGCTCTGAGAAAAACAAGACACTCAGACTCCCTGATGATCAGCAATGAGGAGATTCCTTGGTAAAACCTGGCAAGGTTCTTAAATGAAAAAGAAAAACCTAACTTCCACTGAAAACAAAACCAGGAAACAGAAACTGACATCTGTCCAAATGATCTGAGTTGATGCTGATAAAGGCTCAAAAACAAACAAACAAACAAACAAACAAAAACCCCAAAACCCCACAAACAAACAAACAAACAACAACAAAAACAGGTGGGTGGAATATTTTTTAAATACAATATTTTTTTTAAAAAAGAAAATCACCTTAATGAATGAACAAGTAATGACTTGCAATGAAAAATGGGAATTTTCTAAGATAAACTATAAGTGCCATTTTCCTTCCATAGAGGACTGGAATTATTGATGAGAGGACATAACTAGCCAATAGGAAGAAAAGCCTGCCATGGCTGCAAGGTATATCAGTAAGCCTTGGTTGCTGAACGAGATGTGACTTTTGAATCTGAGAGCAAGAACCATTTGTTGGTATGTATCTATCTCTATCTACACCCAGTGTCTATGGCTTACCTAACGATAAAGAGCCATCTAGCTAGAAATGCTCTGAGGCCAGACTCAAGAGAGGTCTTCTTTAGAAGGAAAGATAACAGATCTCTTTTTGCACCAAAACAAAACTATTCACCCTTGGATACTTTGAAAATATTCAGCCTGCTAGAGTATGACCATAGGAAGGGATTCTAAATTGAACTCATTTTTTTATAATCTATTTCATTCAAAATACATATTTTGGGGCATTGGAAGTGAATATAACCAAGATACATTGTAGACATGTTTGAAAGTGTTAAAGCAAAAATAAAGTATATTTTAAAATATAGTTTTGTATAGCAATTTCTACCGAATTGAAACACTCTCCTTGTGGAGTCCCTAGAGACCCAGACAGTAAACAAATATCACATATCTGTAAAAACTGAAAGCTGTAAAATGTGTGAGGAATCCTGTCCCACATTACAGAATCAGCAAACAAAATGGAAGGAGAAGAGCCTGAGAAAGCCAGCTGCCTTTCCGAGGCCCTGACAGGTGGAACAGCCTGCAAGTCTCGCAGAGAAGCTCCAAGGTTCTTGTAGTGGCTATTCCTGGTTGTCAACTCGACTACGTCTGAAATGAACTACAGTCCAGAATTAGAAGGCTCACCTGTGGCCCTAATCTAGAGGCTAAGAGATACAAGTTTCTGACCTGAATCTTGGCATGGAGACCTTGAGGAATAGTGGCTACGAACCCCAAAGGATTAACATAGAAAGCTCTATGAGTTCAAGGTCATCCGGGATTAAAGGTGTGGTGGCACACACCTTTAACCTAGGCCATACTTTTTGCTGGAGACCTATATAAGGACACTAAAAGAAGGAAGGTGCTCTCTGCTTCACCTGCTTGCCTTGTGGGACTGAGCAATTGCTGGATCCTTGGACTTCCATTCACAGCTGCTGCTGTGACTGTTGTTGGGAGTTGATTGTTGGGAGTTGGACTACAAACTGTAAGTCATCAATAAACCCCTTTACTACATAGAGACTACCATAAGTTCTGTGACTCTAGAGAACCCTGACTAAAACAGTTCTGTTATGAGTTCTTGTCTCCTCTGCGTGGTAAGATTTTTTTGGAGATGAAGCTGCTTATGAGTCAGCTCTGCTCCAGTAAGTAGCTCTTCATCCATAGTTCTGGGAGTAATCACCGTGAACACATTGATTTGCCAAGTTAAACTCTGAGGTAACTACTACTTTGGCATGTTTTCTGTCCCCTATCCAGGCGTATCCCCTATACACCTGTGTGTAGTGTCTCCTCAGAAAAATAAACTATACATGTACACATACATACATATACACACATACGTATACATGCTCACACATACTCTCACACGCATAAATAGCTCTTAGACATGAGCTATGTATCGTATTTTAGTGGTGATTTGAGAAGTACAGGAAAGTGACGGAACATGACTTCAACACTATGAAGCTTATCAATAGAATTTTTCTTTTAAAAAATAGTATATTAAAGATTGAGGAGCATTCCTTCCAATATCAAGTATACATGAGGAATGCGTACCTTGGTGGTAACCAACCACTCTTTAACTGAACTTAAGACTTGCTTGAAAAGAGGGAAACCATGCCTGCTACTGGAAACATAGCTACCTACTCAGTGCTAGTGAAGGTGTGGTTATTGTAGGAGGATCTACCATCACTAATTTACTAAACCAGCATAAACCCTAAGAACAATACTTAATCATTTGTCCTTATACCCACAGATAACTGCAGTCTTCTTCCCTTATAAAGGAGAGCTCTATTTACACCTGGGAGAGCACTACAGAAAAGCACATCTAATCAAAATACATAACTATGGAGCCCAGTCCCAAGGGATACATTTACAGAACCCTCTGGCACCGAAGGTTTAGGTTACACCACAGAAGGGAGGAAAAATTGTAAGAGCCAGAGGATACGGGCATTGGCTAAGACTGCATCTCCTATGAATTTCAAAAGCTACGCACATAATGTCTCACCAACATGAGTCCCCAAGCAAGAGCTGAATTCGGATGTCTCCAATAGACACACCAAGTAGAGGGGAGAATGGGCTATGAGTCTTCAACCCCACACAAAATACTGTGGGTAACCCAGGAAAGCAGAAAGTGAAGAGGAAGCTGTCTTGTCCAATTCTAAACAACACTGAGAACACACATACATGTAGCAGTAAATGGTTTGAACAGGTAATACTTGGGAATATATACATTTATATATATATAGGTAGTTATATGCATATAATGCCAGTTAGTAATCAACAATAACAAAGGGGCTATGAACTTGAATGAGAATGGCAGGGTAGTATGGGAGTGCTTGGAGAGAGTAAAGGAAAGGAAGAAGTGTTGGCTCAATTAGGAGATGAGGGGGCCTGGGCTGCGGCCCAGGCCCGGCCTGCTGAGGCTCTCTCTCTCCTACGGTGGCTGGGGGGCCTGGTGCTGAGGCCCGAGTCTCTCTCCCTCCTAGGGTGGCAGCGGGCCTGGTGCTGAGGCCCAGGTCTTTCTCTCTCCTCCTGGGGCTGGCCTGCTTGCTGCACGGCACCTTAATTAAAAAGGAGGCAATGTATGAACAGTTATTTTATTGTAGGAAGGGGAAATATGCTAGTTGAGTAGAGAGAAGAAAGGAGAGAAAGGAGAGAGAAAGAGAAAGGAGAGGAGGGAGAAGAGAAGAGAACAAAGAGCAGAGAGGAGAGAGAGAGCAAAGAGAGAGAGGAAGCAAGCAAGAAAGAGGGGAAGCAAGAGAGAGGAAGAAGGGAATAAGAGAGTGAGGAGGGAACAAGAGAGAGAGGAGGGGGCAAACCACCCTTTTTATTGTATGGGGCGTGGCATGCCTGGCTTGTGGTCAGATGACTGTGTGTAAGGTCCAGCTAGAATGCTGGGAGTTTGAGGCAGTGTCTGCCTGATAGAGCATACATCTCCTGCAGGGGCAGCTGTGAGGGGTCTGGGCTGAAATCTGAGCCATGGTCTCAGGAGCAATTCACTGAACACCTTCCGTCCCTTCAAGCAAATGCTCAGTAGGTATCCGGGGTTCAAAGTGGCTCTGCTCTACTAGACTCTGGCTGTGAGAACTGCCCCACAAAGAAATGTTGTAATTAAATTATCATATCAAAAATTAAAGAAAAATCTCTATGAGGATTATATTATTCTGAAAGTGCTAGCCTAAACAGAAAGAAAAGAATACAACATGTAAACATGTCAAACAGGAGATAAATTGCTCGTTACAGACGACAGAGTTTGCAGGCTTGAAATTTTTAAGGTGATCCCACAAATAAAAAAAAAAAAAAAGAGTTAAAGCCAGTAATAAAAATAACATTGAATCCAGGGATGGCTAGGTATGATATCGATATGCTAAAGACATTAGACTTCAGGAGTAACAATAATGTGGCATTATTAGGGAGCAAAAGACAACTTACAATCTGTAGAGGAAATGCTCTAAAAGATATGTGTGGAGAAAGTCTTCCAAACTCATGATTAAAAATAACCTGTAAACACAGAAGGGCTGAGGGAAGAATGCCCTGATTTCATTCCTGTTGTTGCTGTGATAAAACACCCTAACAGAAAATGACCTAGGGGCAGAGAGGGTTTGTTGGTCTCACAATTCCGGGTCTCAATTCACGGCTGCAAAGAAGTCAAAGAGGAACTCAGAGCAGTTGTCAATCACAGTAAAGAGCAGAGAAAGAATAGCCCTAAGGGCACTTGCTCTCAGACAGCCTTCTCCTTGCTGATTCCGTTCAGGAACCCTTGCCTTGCCTAGGGAATGGTGCCTCCCGCAAGGTCTGCATCTTGCTGTATTAGATAATAACCAGGACAATCCCCTGCAGACATTCCCATAGACAGATCCCCAGTAAAACTCTTCCCAGATAATTCTTGCTTGCATCAAGTTAACAGATCAAACAATCCAAAAGAAAAAGAGCATGACGTGTGGTTAACTTTTTTTCAGAGAAGCAAAACCAGGAGCGTACGTAAAACTGGATATTTATAGAAAAAATTAAATTAAACCACATTAATATGAGCTTTATATACTCCAGATCTAAAATATGGGATCTAGAGACATATCTGTATACAAAAATCTTACAATACAAAGTCATAGACAAATATTTTTTTAACACAATACTTGTGCCTCAGGACAATGCACACATTAATTATCAAACCCAGGACAGTGTTGTTTGAAAAATCCTCTCTGTATGAACAGGACAATGTGTAGTAAGCGTGGTCTAGATGTGAATACCCTGTATCTTGTGAATTTGTTTGATAATTACATTCAAGATATGTCACTTGAACAACATAAAAAATTACATCCCAGATAATACACTAATGACAGATTTAATACTTAAGGGAAAATAAGTACTTATAAAATTACTTGTTGCTACACAAAATAATGCTAAGAATCAGTACAGAGAAATAATGCCATGTTCTGCCCTAAATAATGAACAAGGCTCTAAACTTCAATCATGACACCCTTTTCTCATTACCTCATTTAAATAAACAAATCTGAAATGTTTGAACGAGGTAGTCAACACTTATCCCCCCCCCCCCACACACACACACACTTTATCTCATATTCCAAAGGCCTTTGAATGTACAAAGCTAGTCTTCCTCATCCTCCACTGTCTCCTCTCTGAAGCTGTCTTTGGTTTCATGCAATTTGCATATTTCTAGGTAAATTATTCTGATGCACATTATCATAGCCTTCCTTAGCTCAATTTAAAACTCACTAGTTTTATGTTATGTCTTTAGACCTGCCGATATGTGATGCCACTTTTATAATTCTTGAATCATCATTATGCACTTCACAACACCCTTCAGCACAACTTATTAAATAAATGTATCTGTTTTCCAAAAGATAGCAAGAGTGTCTGTAAGTTACATGTTCTATTTGTTTGGTGTTTAATAAGATTTGAAAGTGAAAATCAGTAGGAGACAGTAACTAGGGTGAACTTCGGCCACAAATCCTGTCATTTATTCTTGTCTGAAACAGAGGAGATGTTGGCCATCAAGTAGCCATTACATAACCATGAGGTAGCACTATGGAGCGCACAAACCACATTCAAATATATATATATATATATATATATATATATATATATATATATATATAAAATGAACAGAAATACTGACAGTAACCACAATTTCAAGCCACCAATTAACCTGGAACCAAATATTTTCTAGTCTGTGTTTGATGAAAAACCAATTTAGATATACTCATTAGTTTTATATTCTATTGCATTACAAGAATTTGTTCCTAAGTGAATACAAATAATATGTTGTCTTATCTTACATTGTAGGGACAACTGACATCTGATGTGACCCCAACATCTGCATGCATGGAGTCTTCTTACTAAAACAGAGGCTTTCCCAGCGTATTCCAGGCAAAATGTTCTGGCAGCATGTGTATAGTAGAGGATTGCAAATTTGATCATCAATAGGAAGAAAGGCCTTGTGAAGGTTTTGTGCCCCAGTGTAGGGGAATGCCAGGGCCAATAAGTGGGAGAGGGTGGGGTGGCAGGCATGGGGAGGGGGGAGGCAAAAGGGGTTTGTTCTTGCTGTTTTTGTTTGTTTGTTTTTTGGAGGGGAACCTGGGAAAGGAGAAATTTACATGTAAATAAAGAAAATATCTAAAAATAATAATAATAAAAAACTCCATTCTGTTATTGGTAGGTGTGCTTTGCAACAACACCTCACTCCGTAAACCCAGGCTGCCCTTGAACTTACTCTGTAGAATAGACTAACCTCAAACTCAGTATGTATATCAGGCTGGCTTCAAACTTCCAGCAATCCTCCTGCCCCTACCTTCCCAAGCACTGTGATTTTGTGCTATGCCCAAAGCCTAGAATCCCATCAAAAATTTCTTTTTGAGGAAAGACTCACACACACACACACACAAATAAACATTATGTTGTAGCTTGACTAGGAATAGGCAGAGGCCTCCTTTTTAAAGTGTGAAAAGATGGTTGTTTCCCCCCTCTGTTCTGTAAAACTCATCCCTGGATATAATTCAGCTAAACCAACAGAGCATACTTATTTTTAATTTATTCACTTCTTTTTTTCTAGAATGAACATATGTCCAAAGAGAGTAATTTTCAAGAAAATTCTCAAAGATATTTCCCTGAAGATCAAGAAGTGGGGGCAAGCAAACAGAGACAGCGACCCTCCATGTCACACTTTGTGTAGGTGACTTTTAACTGCCTGCTTGACACAACATAAAAATCACCCAGAAGTAGAGTTTAGTGAGGAATCCTTGAGACTGTCCTGTGGGTGTGACTGATAGTGACGGTCTTGATTGTTAACTGGTCTAGGAAGATCTGGGTCATTGTGGTCAGCACCACCTGCCCAGCAGGGGTGGGAGCTGTGTAAGATTGAAGGAACAGAGATGAGCATGCAAGCAAGCAGGCGAGCAAAGACTCATGCACGCATTTATCCTCTCCCTATTCTTGGATGTGAGCATGATGCCCCGAGTTCCCGCCTTGACTTCCTCGCAACGATGGAGCGTGATCCAGAGTTGCAGGCTGAAATAAACACTTGCCCTTTCTTCCCTATGTGGCTTTTATTTTTGGGTGGGGAGGATGAGGATAATAAAAAAAAAAATTAGAACATTCTTTTCCCATTCCCCCACAATAGATCAGGATTAACATATTTTGCTTTGAAGAGACCTGTTTTTTTCTTTCCTGCTGATTATCACTGTTTGAATCCAGTTAACAATGCCAAGTGTGTTTTATTCTTTACTCCTAAAATTCACTCAGTGAACAATCTAGGTCCTAATGTACCAGAAAGAAAGACTTCTGTCTTTTGGAGGTTCTTTTGCTTCTGTATTGTTTAGGAAACATTCAAACCAGAGTCTGAGCAGGGTGGCTTACCTTGGTGCCCTCACTGGGATTTTGTTGTCGTTATAAAATGCCGTGTCCAAAACCAGCTTTGTGGGAAAAAAAGTGTTTATATCAACTTACACTTCCAATACACAGTCTTTCATTGGGAAGGTCAAGACAGTAACTCGGGCCAGGAACCAAATTAGGATATCCCCCTCTCTGGACCTCTTTGCTTGTTTGCTTGTTTGCTTGCTTGCTTATATAGCCCAGGCATAGCTGTTTAAGGATGCTACTGGCAACAGGGGGTAGGGATCTCCTATAGAAATTTAGTAATTAAGGAAATGCCCCTGCAGATGCGTCCATAGATCAATCTCATCTGGGCAATTCCTCATTGAAGTTTTTCCTCCAAGGTGACCCCTAACTTGTGTTGAGTGGCAACATAAATTTACCAGTGCGCTTGGTGCATGGTGAGGCTGCATTGCTTCTTTTCCAGGTGGCTTGCTCCAATGTGAGCTTGAACATGTCTCTACCATCATTAAAATAAAACTAGACATTGGGAGCAATCCTGTATTCATTATGAATCAGGAAAGGAAAGACTGAATGAAGGTGACTGGGCTGCTGTGAACCCATGAGGATCCGTCCACCAATGGAGTATCTATCATCAATAACCAGATGGGTGATGAGTCAATGAAGTTATGCTTAAACAAAGAAAGTGATATCCCTAAAATATTCACCACCCGAGAGGCTAAGTTTTCTTTTTCTTTAAGACTAAAATATACATATGTCATCCACCCAGGATGTAGGGATGCGTGAGTGAAGAGAGTGACTGTATCATCACTCAATACGTGAAACGCGTCTTTTATATAGACATGCAGGCTCTGCCGTAGGGTAGCTAGAACATTCCACTTCCTGCCAGAGGGGCGTTGCAGTGGTGCGCACCACTTTAAGGAGAAATTACTTCCAAACAAAGCGCCTCGATGGTGAAATGCTGAGGGTATATCGCAAATGTTACTGTACTTTTGCTTTAAGGCGTGAGTGTGAGTCTACGCGGGGGATTTAGGTGAGTGGCTGTTTAAGTAACTTACTGTTAATGTGTTTTTCCACTCAGAAGTGTAAATACGTTGAGTCATTATTAGTATCTTAGTCTGTTAGTGTGTGAGTGTGTGCTATTGTTAGAGCTTGAGAGTGTTCTTTGTTGTGTGAGTCTACGTGACTGTGAGGATACAATTGTGTGTGTGTCTAAGGGAGCATATGTGAATTTCTTTTTCTTCTAAGAAGTTTTATATATATACGTGTTTATATTTAAAATAATATGCATAATATATTTATTTATGAAATATACACATATAAGTATATAATATATTCAAGATAATGTATATGATTTTAAAGATATATTCATTTTTATATTTGCCTGAATGTATGCCTCGTCATGAAGCATCTGCAGTATCAGAAATGTCCAGAAGAATGAGCCAGATCCAGTGGAACTAGAGTTAAGCCAGTTGTATGGTGTTGGGACTAGAACCCTGGTACCCCGGAAGATCATCAAGCATTCTTAACCACTGAGTCATTGCTCCAGCCTTCTCCTTTTATTTATATATTAAATATGTGTGTATATGTGTGTGTATGTGTGTGTGTGTGTGTGTACATTTCTCTGTATACAGGGTTTCTCTGAGCTAAGCTAGGACCTGGGACTGACTCAGGTTACAAATTTGCTGAAAGTCCTAGGCATGAGAGGAACTAGCATCTCCTAAATAGGATTTGAGGAGATGCTTGGTGCCATCTTTAAATCAGAATTTTACGGATATGTAGTCTCTTACTTCTCTAATTGTAACCACAATTGCCACCAACCATGGTCCCTTGGTTATGTACCAATGTGCTGCGTTAGATATTAACTTCTTGATGAAGCTCTGCTTTGTCTTTCTTGAGACAGTTCGTGTGTTAGTAGAAATCCAGGGAGACTGAGGAGAAGAAAGAAGGGAAAAACAAACGGTTTGCACATCATTGTTCAACACAGTAAGCTCTTCAAAGAGAGTGTACATGAGAAAGTGGGAAAAGGAATGGAAAAAGCTCTTAGCTATGATAAAACAGATATATAAATGAAGGTGGCCTGAGCCATCTCAGTGCCAGAGTGTGCGAGCTGTACGTCTTAGTCAGAGTCGTCTTTTAGTGACTCCAGGCATCCTCTTTGGTTTTTGAACCCCACGAGGGCTGAACACCTGCAATACCAGGAATTTGTTTTATGTCAAATATCAAATACTATTGCATGCTTTCCCAAATACACACACACACACACACACACACACACACACTCACACACACACACCATAACACACCACACACACACC
>JADRCD010232250.1:0-23592 GCA_019843815.1 Montemys delectorum
CCTGCTTATAGATTTGTGCATCACCTGCAAGCCTGATGCCTGTGGAGGTCAGAGGAGGATGTCTGATTCCCTAGAACTGGAGTTACGGATCGTTGTGAACCATCGTGTGGGTACTGGGAACTGAACCTGGTCCTCTGCAAGAGCAACAGGTGCTCCTAACCACTGAGCCATCTCTCCAGCCTCAGTAGTTATATTTTTCATTCTCACTAGCATGGCTAAAGCCAAAAAGAAAGGTGGTAACAAGTGCTGACCGGATTTGGAAAAATGACCCCTTTCAGACCTCACTGATGGGGATGAAATGGTCAGGCACTTAGGAAATAGCTTGATAGTTTAAAAACAGACTAACACACATCCCAGCCCTTCTGAATCAAGTGCCCCAGAGGAGTGATATTAAGCTGCTGTGCCAGGACTTGTCTGCGGTGCTCACTGTGGTTTCACTAATAGCCACCCATAATGCTGACTGAAAAAAGCCAGGTCACAGAGGAGGCTGCTGTGCATTCCACTCTATTTACATGTATGGAGACAGACACTAGATTAGGGATTGTCTGGAGCTAAGTGTCAAATGGAAATTTACTATCAAAGAGAGGAGGTAATTTTTAGAGGTAATGAAAAGTTGTAAAACTAGGCTGTGCTGCCTGTTCCATGACTCTGTTATTTATTGAAAGTAATTGCAGTGGCTGGACTTGGTGTTGCACACCTTTAATCCTAGCCCTTGGGAGGCAGAGGCTCATTTTGGGAGTTCAAGGCTGGCCTAGTCAACATAGGGAGTTCCAAGGTAGCCAGGGCTATGTAGTAAGACCCTGTGCTAAAAAATAAAATAAGATAATTGAAAGGCTGGAGAGATGATTCAGTGGTTAGTAGTGCTTGTTGCTCTTCTAGAGAGCCTGAATTGAGCTCTTAGCATTCACATCTGATCAGTCACAAACTCCTGTAACTCCACCTTCAAGGAATCTAACACCCTTGTCTAGCACCCTCAGGTACCTGCACACACATGTGCATATACATATAGGCACATATGCATACGCACACAGACACATGTGCATATACACACAGGCACACTTGAATACATAGAAACAAAACTGAGTGTTAAAAAGATAATTGGGCATTTGCAATGGACACATTTTATAGTGTTTAAATTAAACATGTTCAAGAACTTTGTAGTATCTGTCTTTTCCTTATTAACTGACGTTTGAACCTGTGAGCGGACCTTAGTGAGCAATGCATTTATTCATTAGTGAGCGAACATGGAGGTTGGTGTTGAAACTCGGCCACTGCTCTCTGCCTGACATCTTTTACCCTCGCTTGACAATGAAGCAACTGAAGCTATGAGTAGACTTTGAAGTAGACCTTGTCTTCTGTCAGGGCCCAACTTTAATCTGACAGCATTAGGCAATATCTTTGGGCTCTAATATTTCACAGGTAGATGTGTTTGAAATGCTAACTCTTAAACTCAAAAGAATGGCTCTACTTTGTTCATTCAATTAAAAGATTAAAAGCTAAGTGCTGGGAAGAGATCACATATTTTCGTTTTATTGGGGTCAAGCTTTGTCACCAAAGTCTGTGTCTTCTTATTTACCTAGTAGAGTGGGCTCCTTCCCTCGAAGAGGGAAACTCTGGTTTCATGCTGGTAGCAGGTCAAGAATGTTTGTCAGCTGCCCTAGTGCCATCCAAACAGTGTGTGGCCAGCGGAGAACTGGACTATTTTGGTAATGAGAATTATCCACCTAGAAAAAGAGCTGGAGTGGATGAAAAACAAACAAACAACAAGCAAACAGACAGAAACAAACAAAAAACAAAACAAAGAAATGAAACCCAAACAAGACAAAACAAAACAAAAACCCAAAACAAAAAATAACAAAAAACCAAACCACCACCAACAACAACCACCACAAGTAGTGTTAAAGGGATAGTATCACCTCATTATCAGCCTATTCACACAATTTGCTTTTCTTTTCTTTCTTTCTTTCTTTTTTTTTTTTTTCTGGTTTTTTTCAAGACAGGGTTTTCTCTGTGTAGTCCTGGCTGTCCTGGAACTCACTCTGTAGACCAGGCTGGCCTCGAACTCAGAAATCCATCTGTCTCTGCCTCCCAAGTGCTGGGATTAAAGGTGTGCGCCACCACTGCCCCGCACAATTTGCTTTTCTTTGCAGGCCTTCCCTGGGCTCTGCACAGCGTACATGTATGATGAATTTGCCCTAAGTATCTAGTCTCTCCTTTACTAAAAACTTAAAAACAATTATTTTCAGGTTCTCTTCATATGGGATTCCAGATGCAAATGAGATTCTCCCAGCTGAAGACAACTGCGTAAGATTTGGAGGTAAAATGCACGTGGGGCCTCAAAGTCTGACTGTGGAAAAGCAGCCCAGCCTGCTTCTTTGCAACACTCCTTTTTATTCTGATCTGAGTCTTGTCATTTCTGAGTCCCTTACCAGGACTTAGTCACCATTTGCAATGTTCTTCCTACTTAGAAACTTTCTGGCTTGACTTTTAAATTTTATTTTGGCAACAAATTACCCTTGAGGGGAAACATGGGCTCCATGAACTCATGCATTCCTTGGAACTCTGAGTGCCCTGTGCTCCTGTGGCTTCCTCCAATGGGAAAGAGGTGCCTCCTGTTAAACGTTCCACTCCCTCATTCTTGCCTCTTCCTCTGTGGGTTGCCACTTTCCTGCCTCTTTTCCTTCCATTATTTTCTCCACAGCAAACTTCTTCCTCCTCTCAATGTCCTTTCCTTCCTCAGAGACCACAACACTCATTGGATCACGAGAGAAGATACCAGGCTGAGAAGCCAACAGACTCCTGCAAGCCAGATAACTTCTTTATGCATCAGGCCTCTTTTTCTACAAACCTAGTGTTCATCATTCTTTTTAAAGGACTCAGACCATAACCTACAATAGCAAATCCCGTTACACAGACACTGTGTATATTTGAAAGTAATGGGCTCTGTTTACCAACATGATCATGAATGATAAAGTAAATAAGTCCAAAGCAATCATGATTTCATTAAAAAGCATGAAGTAGTTTCTTAATTACTGATACAGAACAATGGCCATGCAATAAAGCCATTTACAGAACAATATGGCCACAGTAATACACATTTTTTTTTTAATTAAACGCTATTTGACTGTGCTAGAAAAGAATCTGGAATAATTTAAGTGGCTCACAGAAGCATTCACCTTGGGTGGGAGGTAAGGTCAGCCAAATAAGGAAGGGAATTAACTTTTTGTTTGTATACTTCTCAATTGTTTGAGTGTCCTAAATCCCCATTTATTTAATAACTTAACCACAGGACCCATTTTGGATATCTTTTGTAAAGCATCTTCTAATCCCAGGGTAGTGGTTTATTAATAAGTTTTAACTAAGTAAGTTTTCTTACCTAGTAGGCATTATTTTAGTCTCCTTTGAAAATATGTCCTTAAATTAGATAGATATGTAGATAGATAGATAGATAGATAGATAGATAGATAGATACATAGATACATAGATAGACAGACAGACAGACAGACAGACAGACAGAATTGTCTTATCCTTTTTTTTTAAAAAAGTGCAAAAAGGCCTCAACTTTATATTTTGCCTTCAAAAAGTAAACTTTTCTCTCTCTAGCTTCTTCCCACTTCAAACTTCTTAATGCCCTCACCATAATTAGCATCTAGTCCTGTGTCCTAGCAAGTCACAGATTCAGGGACTTGAGATGCAATAGAAGTAAAATTTGAGAAGTACGGCTGGAAAGGTGGCTCGGTGGTTAAGAGAACTTGCTGCTCTTTCAAGACCCAGGTTCAATTCCCAGGAACAAAATCAAAGTTCAATGCCTCCTTGGGTACCAGGCACACATATGGCACAAAACACTCTCACACAAAATAATAGTAAAATAAATTAAATAAATAAAATAAAAAGTTAAATTTTTTTTGAGAAGGGAAGACTTCTTTTGAGAAAAATTTTGAGATTTCTTTTCCCTTATTGGATTCAATATAATTAACTAACCATCTAGAGAACAGACTCAAGTTCTGCTTCATAGACTGTAGCTACTGTAGATTGATTTTAAACGTTATTTCAAAACAAAATACAAACAAACGAACAAGTCATTTCAACACTGTTAAATTTGCTGCCAAGCCAAGAACTTTCAACACACCATGAAGGGCCTACTGTGGTGAGGTTTTGTATTTATATCACCAAATAAAGCCATTTCCCCAAGTATTTTCTCTAAGATACTTTTATCAATCGGCTTTGTTTGTAGTAAGCTACGTTGTTCCATGGTCCACTTCTGCAGCTGCCGCTTTAAAACACTAATGGCACACCATATAAGCTTCATTCACTGCACCCTCCCCACACAACCTGATACTTCTTTATGAGAGAACCTTTCCCCTGCCTCCAGTGCCCAAGGAGGAAGTTAGTAAGAAAACCCTGAGAGTGTTAATTTCCTTCCATTTCCTGCTGCTGTGTAGCGGGCTTGAAGACAGCTAGCCACAAATAAGCCTATTGCCATGTGACTGAGACTCTGCTACTTTTCCTGACAGGACAATGGCTTGGCGACTCAAAGTTCCTATGTTTAGGATTAGGGTAGGCATTCTCTTCTGCCCAGATGTGGTGAGTCAACGGAAAACACATGTCCCATCTGCACATCCCTGGGAGAGGGAGCCGTTATTTATTCTACAGTAAGTGTGTTTCCTGGAAACAGCACGGGCCTGAAAATGCCCGCTTCTCACAATTTAGAAAATGATGGTCTACCTACAACACATTTTTATTTATGTATCTCTAGATTTAGCCCATATTTCCTCCTGAGAGCTCTACTGCAGCCAGCTCTGTGAAGCCACCTCCATCTTTCTTTCTCTGACCTGCTACATTGTTTCCTGATTGTCTCCTGCTTTCATTGGGCCCCACCATATCCATGCTCTCCACATAAATTTAAGAATGTAAGCCAGACCCAATCCTATCTTCCCACTATGGATTACCTCCCCTGCCCCCTAATACCCGCATCCCAGCCTTAGCACTAACCCTATACTTCAGCTGCTACGTCCCAGCTATTCCTTAGGGGCCACACATGGCTCACCCTGCCTTGGCACTTTGCCATGCTCTCTCTCCACCCGCTGTCTGAGACTTAATTTCTAGGGCTCTTCGCTGTACTCACTCCCCCTGCTTCCTCAAGTTCTCCTTAGAGACGCCTCCTCACCACCCTATGGAGCGACCCTCTCTGTTCTCCTCCACAGCCTCTTCCTCTTATCTTTCTCCCTACTTATCATCCCCATAGCGGATGTGGGTGAGCTATGGCACTGGGCTGGCTTCCCCTTCCCTTGGTTCTATTGGATGGTACTATAATTCTTTTCACCTGGAAGTTTTTATTATTGTTGTTGTTGTTTTTAGTCTTCCTTTGTGATACCAGATAAGGCTTGAGAAAGCCTGGATTGTAAGATGCGCATAGTGTCAGCTTTTCTGATCAAGGTGCTTCTAAGCTGAAATCTAAGGACTTGTGAGGAATCCTGTTGTGTAGCCTGTAAACTAAGGAGAAGAGTCAGCTGTCAAAGGAGCCATTGCCTAACATGGTAATTAGCAAACCATAATTTCAAAATCTATCCCAGCCTCTCAAAGCTTCCTGTTGAGTTAGGGCCGTACCCAACTCAAGCTCTTCCAGCTTTGAAAGTGTACCCTATCCCCAGGGCAAGTTATCACAAGCTAGCGTTCAATATAAACAGTATTCTGTTCAACATGCAGAAAGCAGTGGACATTGAGAAAAGAGGGGTGCGGTGAACTTTCCGCCAATTTGAGGGGTGCGTGGCCAACTTTTATGATGGGGAAAGATGCAGACATAGTTTTAGGACAGGATATAGAAAGCTCACATTTTTCTCCCAAATCACACCGTGAAAATATCATGTTGATCTTACTACTTTATTTGAGACGATGAGAATTCCAGGATCACCCAGAAATAATAAGGTGAACACTTTAATCTTCTCTTAAACTCTTTGCATTACTATACCCTTCCTTTTATATAAACCACCAGAGCTTATTTTTTATGTTTTTAATAACAAAGATTATTTATATACTTGTGACACTTTAGTCAAAACTGGAGCTGTAACTGTCTTATAGGGGCTTGGGTTTAAATAAAAAAAAACTTAACCCAAAACTACTACTAGACATATTCTACCTTGGCCAAACAGTTCCAATTTTGAAAGAGAAAAATTCTTGACTGCTATAGACAAAATGGAAGGCCAGTTAAGACAGAGGATTATTACGAACCCTGCTGTACTGCCCCTATGAGCTGGCATGTGCCAACTGAGCTTCTACAAAGCCTTAAGAAATGTAAGACACACCTCAGCCTTCAAAAAGCTAAATCTAAGGGAAAGGCAGCACAGGGGCTATTATAGTTCACTCCTGTTACATTAGTAAGTACCCTCTGGCATTTAATGGGTGCTTGCCAGGGGCAGGCTCTCTGCTAAACTCTACTTGCATATTTTGATTTCATCCTTATGGCATCCTTATTGACTATGCAGCAGTTTAATATCTCAAACAAGTGAGGTTCAGATCAGCTCACTGACTATTCCACCAATACCCAGCTCATGTGCTGACAGGCTTAATGCAATTCAGGCTTCAGTCACTCTTCTCATCATATCTGAGATGGGTCGGAAGGCTTTCCTCCTCAGAGGATACAGGGTCTGGGTTCCTGTCAATAAATGGCTCTACCATCTTAGAGATTTCAATGTTCAGGAATGTAAGTGAGGGGGAAGTGGGCAGGGAGGATAAAGGGGGATGTTACAGGGTCTCACTGCCATCTACATCCCATTGGATCAACGTCGGTCATCTGGTTTCATCCATCTACAAGGGAAACCGAGATACGTTAGCTTCCCTTGTGCTCAGGAGAGCAATGACCCATGCTGGTCCATGTGGGTCTGTCCTCAAGTACACACCACCTTCATTCCAGCAAAGCCCTTGGTCCTAGGCCAACCAGGAGGGCTAATCCACAATCCTGGAAGAAGGGAAGTTAGCTTCAGCAAACAACCAGTGGTTATATGACAAGACCAGAGCAACTGGAAAGCCCAAATAGGCACCTTTACCTCTGATAAAGATGGTTCATAGTATAAGGCTTCGACCTATGGCAGGCGAGGGAGAAGAAGACACTGACCATGAGGGAAGCCTCACTTTGAGATTCGAGAAAAATCTCACTTTCTGCAAGCAGACCTGCCTGTAATAAAGACAGGACCTGACTGCTGCACATATGTTAATTGTATAAACACTTATCAAGCCATTCTATCTTCCTGCAGGGAGAAATGTGGGAAGGGTTGTGAGAGAAAGATAGGCCTGAAGGAAAGACCAAGTCAGTACACCAATGGCTCCTCCCTCACAGAGAAGGAAACACACTCAAGACAGGGTCCGAAGCAAAGCATTTTTATCAGCGCATACTAATTTCTTGTAAATTAAGGTGTTATTGTGACATTTCCATATATATACAGAATATTAAGGACAGATGTAAAGAGCCATTGAACTCATAGACTGAGAGGTGTACAGAGGTCTTAAAAATCACAAAATTTGTAATAGAAATGTCCTTGTGACAAGTCAAACTCCTTGTTTCATGAGTGAATCTGGTAGGCAAATGAACTACTGTGCTTGCTCACCTGCTGGAGTGGCAGAGCTCAAACCCAGAACCCCTGACTCTGGATCCTAATCTCTCTCTTTCTAGGCTGCCTCCTTTTCTAATCTAATTGGAAAAACTTTTCTTAGAAGTTTGTTTGCTGTTTGTTTTTCCCAGAAGTGACTTTAGTGATTGTCTATCACTGTACTAGTCAAATTCCTTACAATGAAACACCCGAAGCCGAACACTTTATAAAGAAATGAGGTTTCTTTGGCTCAGAATTTGAAAAGTTGAAAGTCCAAACAGCTAACTCTGGTGAGGGCACCCCCAACTGATCTCCTCATAGTAGATGGTCTCACAAAGATGGGAGAAAGGGTGAGAGCCACCACATGGCGAGAACGGAGAGCAAGAAGGACATGCGAACAGTTTGTTTTTTTCTAGAACTAACTTGAGGTCTCGGGAGAACTACAATAATCATCCCTGATGACACACCAGCAGTTACCTGAGGACCTTCCCTAGACCCTCCTTTTTAAGGTAGGTTCGTAACTTCACCATACTGAGAACCAAACTTCCAACACACAAACGTTTAAAGCACAGCCATCTCGAAGGACAAACTGATTCTTGGAGAAGCAACTTATTTGCTTGGGGGCACAGGGATAAAAGGCAGATGTCAATCACAGGGCTCTCAGGGCCTGTTGCCTCATTGCTAAGGCTAGTTCTTTCTGGTTCTCTTGGAATTCCACCACTAGGAATTGTTGGAAACATCTCCAAGTGTCCATGGACACTCTGAGCAGAAGTCCATCTGATTCTACCACGGAGTCCTCTGAGCACGTAGAGGCATTTCTAAGTGGCATTGTGGTGTCTGTCCTCAGAGATGAAATAATAAGAGGCCTGCTCCCTGAGCCCCAAGAAAGCATTAGTTTGACCTTCAAGATAGTGTTACCCTGAGTTACTAAAAAGGTGACCCTTTGGTGCAAGAGGGCTTGTGAGTTCTGTGATCTTATAGAATATTTCCAAAGTGGTTTCATTGTATTTTCCTAGCACTAATGTATCTCAGTGCTTCTCCACCATTGCCATGGGGTTAGGGAGGCCACTGATGTAATTTTGATAGAGACAGGGGATTTTGCCTTAGGAACTGAGACAGATCCAGGACTTAAGGAACTGGTCTAATGCAGGACTCAGTACCCGTCTCTTTCTCATGGTTTCTTGTTTCTCCTGCTGCTTCTGTTCAGTTTCCTCTCTCTACTACCTGGTTGAAGCTGCCTATTAGAGGTTTCTAAACTTCCTAGATTATGGCTTTGCATAGGTTTTGCTTGTGTTGTCCCCAGCTGTGCACCTCTAAGGATACAAGACAAACCAAACTATTTCTCCTACTATACTCCCACAACACAAACTTCTGCTCTAATCAAATGTGTAAGGAAATGGGATGTTGCCTTGCAACCAAGCAAGCAGTCAGTACTGGGGCAGGCACCAGCTCAGTCCTGACACTGTCTATTGGAACACACCATCAGATCCCAGGCTAAAGCTCAGCCCACAAGACAGTCTCCCGGTTTAGATGCCAATTTTAAACTCCTATATTATTAGGATTGTGTTTTCAATTGGCTAGAAGACAGCATCGGACTTGACTAATATGTGTTGTAGTGGCTTATAGAAACCAGAGAAACATTGACATTCACTGTTTGAATTGTAAAAGGTGTCATAGAGGCTGAAGATGTGGAGATGCATAGGACAAGGTAGCTGGGAAGGAGCACTGGGCCTCTAGCCTTCTCTTGGTAACCAGCCTTCAGGAATCTCCACATGCTGGGCTATCTAGAAACTCTAAAATTCAGTCCTTTTTGGTTGGGGTTTTAAAGAAAGCTTTATTATATAGCTTAGCCATTGGTGATCAACTTAACTGTCAGCCCTCCTCACCCCTCACCCACCAAGTTTGTGAGATAGGGAATGAGAGTTGAGCATCCCAAAGCACCAATCCTGTCTTGATATGATCTATAATTAATCCCCACCCTGAAGCTTGCTAGCAGCTGCTAGCCTATCAGTCATCTCACTAACATACAAAAGGCATCACTTTGAAGATTGCAGGATCTTAGGAGTTATATACCAGGAAGCAAGGCTGGAGAACAAATGCATATTTCACAAAATCATGGCACAGTCCATTTGTACTCCCATTGCCTTGGGTCCCATTCCTATTGTTTCCTATTCCAGCTTTTGAAAGACAGGAATCTGATTAGCTCCACTCATTGTTTCCAATAGTGCGTATGTCATAGATGCTCTCTGGCTGCCTATTGGTCAAGTGCACACCTTACACTAGTCAAGGCTGCCTATTGGTCAAGTGCACACCTTACACTAGTCAAGGCTGCCTATTGGTCAAGTGCACACCTTACACTAGTCAAAGATGGTTCCCATCACACAGTAAATTAAGGGTCTACTGATGAGGTGATTTTCTTTAAAAGGAGCAGAGATATTTTATGTCCAAAGCATTTGGTTTGTTTGTTTGTTTTGTTTTAATCTTCTGGAACTGAATTTCTTAATTGGCATTTTTGGGAAAACTTCTCCTGATTTATACAAATATGTTATTCAGAAATTCTTTATTTAACTGTGCGTCTCAGCGACGCTGCTCCCATCTGTGAGGCTGTTGGCACTTTTCCAAGAAACTATATTGGATTCCACCCCCTCACGATGAAATTTCAGCTTGATTCTGGAAGGGAGTGAATCTGGCCTCTGGGCTTTGTCCAAGGTCTGGTGACTACCTAACTGGGACACCCCTTGGTGGTATCTTCCCTAGAGGTCTTTCAGTACTATCCCAGAATTTCATTCTCACGTACAAACCCCATCCTAAGGCCCCATAGAGGCTTGTTGGCTTAGGATCTCCAGAGGGTACAAGGAAATTAAATGGAAGAAGGGTTTAGTACTCGCTAAGCATCAGTCTGGCCTGAGTCTCGTTGTACAGATGAGGAAGATGATTAGGCTGCAACCTCCAAAGGGTGGGGAGAAAGGCCGGAAATGAACTTAGATTTGTTCAACTCCCAATCCCATTCTGTGCATTGACTCTTAAGACTGGATGGTCAGGAAGAAAGAAAATATTCCAGCCCCGCACCGCCAAATGGCAAGTGTAACAGACCAGGGTGTAGAGACGAGCAAATAGTGGCCACGGATGGATCAGATTCTCAGTGAGGGCACACAGAGAACATGTCCATGGCAGCTGGATTCTGCACCATAGAAAGGACAGGCTAAAGTGTCACTGACATATTTGGAGGTCATGGGCAGTCACGGTAGGCAAGGCGAGAGTGACGTCTCTGAGGCAGCTGTTTGGACTAAAAGATTAGTTTGGAGACAGGTGCCACTTGGGTTGGACTAGGAAAAGCTAAAGGTGATTAAGACATGCAAACTCTAGATGACCTCTTTTTTTGTTAATTTATTTATTCCCTTTAAAGCCTGACTGAAGCCCCCACCTCCTTCTGGTCCCTCAACCCAGTCCCTCTCCCATTATCCCCTTCCTTTCTCCTCTGAGAGGGTCAGGCCCCTCTGGGTATCACTCTACCCTTGCATATCAAGACACTGCAGGACTAGGTGTATCCACTCCCATTGATGCCAAACAAGGCTGCTCAGTTAGGGGAATGGGATCCACAGGCAGGTAACAGATTTAGGGACAGTCCCTGCTCCAGTTGAAGATCAAGCTGCACATCTGCTCCATATGTGTGGAGGGCATAGGTCCAGCCCATGTATGCTCTTAGGTTGATGGTTCACACTCCAGAAGCCCTCACGAGTCTAGGCCAGTTGACTCTATGGGTCTTCCTGTGGAGTTCTTAACACCTCAAGGTCTCTCAATCCTTCCCCCAACTCTTCCATAAGACTCCTGAGCTCTGTCCAATGTTTGGCTTTTTTTTTTTTTTTTTTTTTTTTTTTTTTTTTTTTTTTTTTGCACATTTCAGTAAGCTGTTGGGTGGAGCCTTCTAGAGGCTTTTGAATCTCAGAGAATACTTCACAACTGGCTTCGTACTCCCAAGCCTGTCCCAAGTCTTTTCAAGTCTCTTCTCTATAACACTCATGAGCTTGGGATTGTCAGTTCTCTGTGTTAAGGACAGAACTCTGCTACACAGCAGCACCTTTGATTGAGAGAAATGCTGGTGATTAGAAGTGGTGGTGGTGCTTGCCCTTCATCCTAGCTCTCTGGAGGCAGAGACAGGTGGATCTCTGAGTTCAAGGCCAGCTTAGCCTAAAAGATGGAGTTCCAGGACAGCCAGAGCTGCATAGTGAACCCTGTCTTGAGAGAACAACAAGAACAAGAACAAGAACAAGAACAACAATAACAACAACAACAACAAAACAGAAATGGTGGTAATTTCTTGTAATAAATCCTGCCAGAAGCTTCTAAAATTGTGATTTGGGGGAACATGTGATGTGTGTGTGTGTGTGTGTGTGTGTGTGTGTGTGTGTGTGTGCATGTGTGTACTGATGTATGTATATATGTGTCCATGAAGGCCAGAGGTCATCTAGGGCTATGTATTCCTTAGAATATAATCCTCTTGTTTTTCTGATAGTCTCTCACTGGCAATGAACTTACCAAGCAGGCTGAGTTGAGGGCTAGTGAGCCTGTGGATCTCCCTGTTGGTCTCCCAGCCCTGGGAGCAAGGGCCCCGACTCCTAGCTTTCTTACATAGGATCTGGGGATCAAACTTGGGCCCTTCTAGTGCTTTACCTATTGAGTCATCTTCCCAGGCCCCCGAAATTGAGTTCTGATTTTTAAAAACAGAACTACTCTGAAGGGTAGCGAGTACTGAGAAGCTGAGGCTGTGGTCTGAATTTCCCCTGAAAGTCTTAACCGCCAATGCGATCTTGTATCTGTATCAATCACACCATTCCCATCTCTGCTCTCTGTTCCTGTCGCTCAAGTGTGAGAAGAGAGATGATTAAGATAAAGGAGAAGTTCCAAGGACTTCACCTTCTAGTTCTCCTTTTTCTTTCCAGAGTAAAATAACCAAGGAATTGTAAGAAGTTGCCGGCAGCAGCAACACTACTTGTGGATTTGTGTAGGGATGAACCAAATAAGCAAATTCAATTTTTCTCCATGCATTTCACAGCTACGGAGGCTACTCATGTGGTTTGGGTATGGTACACCAAGAACACAAACAGTATTGGCTTTGAAGCATATATTTCTGTCACCAGAGATTAAGTATGAAGTTTGGAGGGGACTCTGTCAGCTTTCTTGGTGAGAAGATGAGGGATTTTTAATCTTGAGACCCCGAGGGGTCAGTAATTACTTAGCTGTAAAGCTAGTAAATCAAAATGGTGACAGATTCGTGTGCCTTTTTGTTGTAGGCAAAACTTGGAGCCTTTCTTCCTTAACATATTTTAATTAGCCCAACTTATAATGTAGACAAAGCCACGGGGGGGGGGGGTGGAACTTTCATGCACAAGTTAACCTACATCTAACGAAACAGTAGTAGCACCAAGACAGAAGTGTGAATTGGCTAGCCTTGGTGTGTAAGTTGCTAGCCTCCATGTGCACACCGCTAACCTTGCTAGCTAGTAGTGTGCATGCCACTGTGCTAGAAGCAAGCACTATAGAACCTTTTCAAACGAGTTCAATGGCAGTGATAACAAACCCTGAGTGAAGCAGAGGCCAGTGGCGAAAATATCCAATTTCACTAAAAGACTCTGAGGATACATATTACCCAGAACTTCCTCAGGCCAGTTTTAAAATCAACTCCTAGCATCCCCAGTGCTCAATGTCTTGGCCATTAGACTCTATATACATGGGTTTATATAAAGGACACGTGTCCAGGGACTGTGTTGATGTAAAGGCTTGCCTAGCAAGTCAGCGCTCTCTAGTGCTGCGTGTGCGTGAGGATCTGTTGTTAGTGCCTTAATCCCTATGGCTGGAACAACCTGATGCTTAAGGTCACCGTGTCTTCCTCTTGGCCCTGTCATAGCTGGACTTGGTGGAGTTGTAGGTAGGAGTTGTAGGAAATAGTAACAGAATACAGAACTGACTTGGTCAGAGTAAACTCTCTACATTGTGCTAGTGGTAACTAGTTCAAACCCAGGGAGGTTCAGGTAGGATCTTGTGTATGCGTTTGCATGCCTTAGAACTTTAAAATCCAGAGCAGACCAGCCATAGCAGAATTAAGGGTTATTGGTGTTTAAACTCCTTGGCGAAAAAGTGAGCTGTAGGAAATTTGAGATTCTTGAACAAGGAGAGGAGGTCTGTGCCAATCTCACAGGAGAAGCCCCCAGGGAGCATGGAGTTCTCTCACTAGAATGAAGGGGCACAGTTTATAGTATCCATACTGAGAAACTCATTTTTTTTTCATAACAAAGGGGTATCTTTGAGCACAACAAAGAGCTATGTCTCTTCCTAGGGAACTTGTAAATTCCTATGTGCTGACTCTATCAAGGAGATGTAAAATATCTGGTTACTCAGGGCTCAGAGAATTCAAGGTTATCTGCAAAAAACTGAAATTGTTTGGGATGGGACCAGGGTCCACACTTTCTAGTTCTGACGGGAATAAGGCATGTCAGGGACAGAAGGATAATTGGGGACAGCAGCCAAGAATGGAAGCAATTGTTGAGGACTGGAATATTCTAGAAGCAGTAGCAGACAGAGGTGGGTGGTTAGGGCTGGGAGGAGAGACAGCAAAGGTCTGTGAGGGAAAGGAGAAGACATGGTTTTCGTTACAGAAATACAACCCTGTAGGGACGCAGCCCAAACCCTTTGTGCCCATCCACTAAGTTTTGAATATCAGTCCAGGCTGTGGGATATCCACAGACAAGGCTTCCTCCGAATTGCCATTCAAGGGTTGGCTCCTGTGAAAGCACCACCATTTCTACTTATTTGGGGATGTGAAAGGGTTAGGATGGTGAACTCAAATACATTAGTCTGGGAACTTTGACAGCTGTTGTGTGTGGTCAGGGGACACAGGGGCACTCCAAAATGAGTTGTTGAGATCAGAATTGCCCTACCATGTGGAGAAATTACCTACATACCTGCCACAGTTACATAACAACAAAAGATATGATTCAGTGCTTTCTGATTGTCCCCAAAAGTTTGATTGCTGTGGCACATACACTAAGACAGTCTTCTCATTACCCTTGGGTCAGGTAAGGAGCCAGAGGGGTCCTGTGGCTGCAAATATCTACTTTAGTTACTGCTACACATCTGAGAATAGGAAAGTCCTAATTTGGTCAACCAGATCTCTTATCCTATAGCTTTTGTGACTTAAGACCAGTCAAAAGCCAGAACTTAGGCAAGGCGCATCTCTTTCCTGAGAACCATCTAGCCATTGACAATAACCTACTCACCTAGCTTTGGAACAACTTTCCTTCAAAATGATCAAGTTAAGACACAGTAAACAAGTATCTCATACAATTTTATAGGTCAGAAGTGGAGGGGATGGCTGGCTTGCGAGTCAAGATTGCAAACTAAACCGGAACTGAAGGGTCAACCTCCAGCATGAGTACTCATGTGCTGTTCAGTATAGTGACTGTATAGTATAGCTGGCTGTGGGGAGGAAGCCTAGCCACATGGACCCCTCTGTGGGGCTGCTGAAGCATCATAATATCTGGCTACCTCATATCATGGAATCCCAAGAGAGAGTAAGGCAGAAGCTTATATCTTGTCTCAGAAGCCACACTCTGGAATTCCTCATATTGGGGACAAGGTCAGCTCTATCTGATGTTAAGATGGAACTACCCACAGAAGTGGATGCCAGAAGATAAAAGTCATTGCTGATCATCCTGAAAGCCATCTTTCACAAAGAGAGCTACAGTCTGCTGGGAGGTGCGAGATAAGTGTTTTGTCAATCACCATACACGTTACAGTTACTGTGATCTTACCGTTTTTTTAGCTTAAGCCCCTGTGCTGGATGCTTGGTCCTTAGCTCCTGCTGCTGCTGTTTTGGCAAGTTCTGAAATTTTCAAAATAATGGGACCCAGCTGCAGAAAGTAGCTCACTGGGGTGGGGCTCTTTGTCCCCCGTGTCTTCCAGTCTCTTTCTCTGTAGTGGAGAAAATTGTTTGTCATGCCCTTCTGCCACCAAATGCATGGGGCCAAGCAAATATGAAGTGATCCCTTAGAAACAGTAAGCCAAAAAAACTCTTCATCCCTTATTTGCATCACAAACAGGCCAGGGCAGGAGTTCTACCAGATTTACCAAGCACATAGAAATCTCCCATCTGCATCTCTTAGCTCTCAGTCTGTTTGGTGAAGCCAAGTGGTATTTTATCACAACCGGCTGAATGGAAGTGTGAGCTCTGTGGTCAGAAGGGTCTGGTTTTCCTCCACTCCACTCCGTACACATACCATGGCTATGGCTTTTGTAATGAGAATAAAACAATCTTCCCTGCTGTGGTGGGATGCAGGGAGAAGGCTGGTTATGAGCATCAAACACAGCAGAACACGCAGGTAAGAGCTACTGAGTTCAGAGCTTTCCTTCTGAGACAGTCTGTAGCCACAGGATCACAACACCGCTGAACACCTTAGCTCCTCAGCCCACTCAGAGAGAACAGCATAGAAGAGCTTCACTGTTTACCTCATCTTGAAGTGTACTCTCAGAAAATGAGGGGATGTACCAACAGCTCCCGAGGTGCTGATGTTCCCTGACTACCTCTGAGAAGTTCAGAAGTGCCCCAGTTGTCCCTCTGAAATTGTGCTACTGAAAATGTTGCATGGCATGAGAAGAGAGGAAGAAGTACACCATTTGCAACTGTGGCATTGCTTGGGCTTCGTGTAGCCATTTCAGTGCAGGTATTTCAGGACAGCAATGGGGGTAAGCAACACACCACGGCTGTGTCACATGCCTCATAGAAGACACTTACTCAAAGTCCACCATCCTCTTCAAAGGCCACATGGGCAGGTGTTCATTTTGTCATTCACTTTGTTCTCTGAGAAGCTAGGCACATTCTTTTCAGATTTGATAAGGCTATGAGTTGTTATAGTTATTGCATAAGCAAATGAATGATGATTTTCTTGTAAACGGTGCTTTGATGTATGTATGCAGGGGAAGGAGGGGAGTAGTGTTACTGTAAAATGATGTATGTAGGCAAACGCCAGGTAGAGATGATTGCTCCTCTTACGCAGTCCCCATTGGTGTTCTCACCTGCCTTAGAGCAGGTAATAGACCAGAGAAGTAGAGCAAGGGGAAAATTCCCAGATGTACGGATCACTGCACTTGCAAATCTGATGTCAGGGACCATCTAACAATACACACAAGATGCTGCTCTCCTTCAGAGTCAAGTCACCACAGTCCCATTATGCCATTTTCCTTGTCTGCCTGGAGTAGAAAGGCAGCAACACATGCTCCAACAGGCTCTTCTTTATCACATCCATTAGCACCTTGTGCCTCCACGGGAGCATCAGATGAGATGCAGAGACTTTGGACACACCTCAAGGGACATTAGCCAAACTGTCCCAAGGACCTCCAAGTTCTGGAAACATTTTCTGTTTCTGGGCAAGGAGGCCAAGATGATTCTAGGGTGAAATTTAGTAACCCTGGATCGAGAAGTGAATGATCACCTTATTCTACAGAAAGCAGAAGAGGAATTGAAGCAAGGAAACCAAGACTCTTCATTTTTAGTCCCAGAAGCTCGGCTCTCCTCTTCCCTTTCCGTGAGTGCTGCAGTTACAGCCCACGGCTTTAGATGATTTCCTGTGTCTAGTAGAAGATGCTCAATTACTCAACGCTCATCCTCTCCGAAGACTATGTAGGGAGGAGTTCATCAATCAAAATATAGTAAAATTAATTTCTGGTAGGCCACTTTGAATTCTACTCATGTATGGACTGATGCAACCAACAACACAATCAGGATGCCTGACAGTTCTGACCACACAACACAGTCATGCTATCCCCATGTTATCTCTCCCAGCCACTATAATCCAGCCTCAGACTGGTCTTGTCTTTTCTGGGAAGTTCCAGGAATGGAGTCAAAGAGTGTGCCTCTTCTAAGACTGCCTTTCTTTCCCCACTATCATGCCTCTGAGAATCATACATGATTTTGTGTTTAACAATAGCTAGCTCCTTTTAACTGCAGAGTAGTGTTCTACTGTTCTCATATATATTCAAGATAGCATATCTCAGTATAACATAGACCCCCCCTCCCATCATGAGTCCTAAGAAGAAATGGGGCAAGGGGTCTCCAAGTGAAGTAGCTAAAGTTTGTTCTTCAAATTCATTGGCTGTTTGTCATAGTTGTGTTGGATGCTCGTGTGAGGATGGAAGGGAGCCAGCTGGTTTTGTTCAAGAGTGAAAGGCAGGCATGAAAGTAGAAGGCCCTGCACTTCAGGCTCCCCACACTCTGCTCTAGTCAGCATCAGATAGTAACAACTCCACCCACAAGCTGCCTGTGCTTTGATGGCACTCTCTATAGTAACGGCTCTCTGCACAGGGTAATATTGCTCCCCTATTGAGATCTGACAATGTCTGGAGACACTATTGGCCATGACCAAGGGATGCTACTAGCATTCGGTGGGTAGAGACCAGAGAAGTCTCTACATGACCAACATACAACAACAAAGATTCATGTGGGTCCAAGTGATAGGATAAGCTAACCTATCAAAGGACACTTCACAATGTATCTTGTGTTGAACCTGAGGCCCTCTACAGAAAATAAGTAAGTAAATAAATAAATAAATAAATAAATAGATGGTTGTCTTTCAGTGGAAATCTATTTGCTTTAAAATTTTAAATGACAATGAGGGAAGGAGAGACAGAAAGGTGAATACACCGATTATTCAATTTCATGAATCATCCAAGCCCCTTTTGGAACAACTTGCATGTCCCTGATGCTCTCAGATGTTGCTCCCCAGAGTACTGTGGCTGCCCGCTCAGGGCAAGGACTCATTCCACTCCATCTAGTGGAGCTGAAACAAATCCTTTCTTTCCCAATTTGCTTTTGGTCATGGTCATATTTTTATCACATCCATAGAAACCCTAAGTAAGACATTCTCTATAAAACCAGAGAGGACAGGATGGTAGTTCACAAACCCCTGTGGTCTCCACAGCGAGTTTGGGTGACTAAGAAGGCTACATTATCTTTTAGGAGTAGCCTCTCAGCCTCCCCAGCTCCTCTCTGCCAAATGCCCTTGGCTGGGAGGCTCACATACAGCTGTGCCCTATTGTCTGTGGTCTTCAGGGCCGCCAAGGTTATTTGAAATTGAATGATATTCCTGACACTCTCTAGGGATTTGCTATATGTGGTATGGAAACTGTTGTCCTATAATGAGACTTCAGGAGTTCTAAATTAGTATCCGAGGAAAGATGGAAAGGGATGTGATCTTATGGGTGCCCTGCCCTTCCCCCAGCCCCAAGAAACATGTCAGTCAATTCCTGAGACTTTCAGCCACTAGAAACAAAGGTGTCTCTCCCACATATAGAAACCCATGAAAAGGAACCTTACAGTGGTAATGGTGGTTTTCATTTTTATTCTTTGTGAAACTACTGGTTGCCAGGAAAGCACTTCCACACATTTGCAGGCATGATGAGCTTCTCCAGCTCTGAGACCAAGAGAGCAGGAAAGCTGTGTGTAGCCACATGATGCAGTTGCTACCGCCATAGCAGCCGATGGAACTGACAGGAGAGAGTCAGGTCAGGAGCTGTCTCTCCATTGGTTGTTCTAGCTTTTATTGTTTTAGATAGGTAGTATAACTAAGAAAAAAGAATGAAAGGGATTTTTGAGGTTATCATTAAATCACAATATTTGGTCATGACAATGCTTGCAGAACCACTCTAGACAAGTGTATCGTGGTCCCCTGTGTTGTGGGCTTTTCCTTGGGGGAGATAAGAGCAAATGTCTACTCATCCTAGATATAGGGAAAGATTACTAGGCTGAGCCAATGAAACTGAACCAATGAAACTGGAATTACATGAGCAAGGGTAAGGAGGCACCTATAGGAACATGACCAGTGTACAGTTGGACACCACCAAAGACTTATATATGGTAGATGCTCAGGGAGAGGCAAGCCCTCATGAGCAGTCTTCTATGCTTCTCATGGGCCTCTTGGAGATTTATGTCAGCCCACTTCCTCCATCAGGGAATGTTAGTGTGCCAGATTTTGTATGCAATCACAGAGCTCTAATTTTGAGACAGCAATGGGCACGAACAGAGGACAGCATTCCATAACACCCATGCCTTCTCATTTTCCAATGTGCTGTGGGAGACTGTGATCCTGGAAAGAATAAGTGACTTCTGGCAGCGAAGTGGGACCCACTGAGTCAAAGTTAGTATGGGGCATCATTCTTTCCATTATTTATCATCTTCATTAGCTCTGGAGTGGCCCTAACTGCAGGTGCATGCACTTCTTCACTTCCTGCCAGAGTGTGATTGAATATCCTCAACTCTAAAAACAAGTTGAATCAGTTTAAAAATGAAAATTCCTCACCACCAAATACATTATTGTTAATTAAGTAGACTGTTAATAAGGGCAAAAGTGATCAGATAGTCTGAGTTTGGGAGTGCTGAGCATCATGGGACCTTCAAGATGACAGGCACACCCCAGAGTTGGGGCACTGAACCAAGATCGGGGGTTGTTTTAAGGGGACCTGAGCATTGGGCATGGAAATGTCAAACAAGCAGACACATTTTATTGTTTTTCACCTGCTCTTGGTGTGATTTCCAGGTAAAAGAAAGGCTTGCTAAATATTCTTTGTTGAACAAACTGGGAAAACAAAAATGTACCACAGGCTGCAATAAAAATAGAGGGTTAGCTATTCTTGCCTGTGCCCTCCTCTGAGAGGTGTAGCTCATGTCAAAGGCTGCATAAGATGCTGGGCCCGTGAGACAGTGTTGAGAATAACCTGGCAGCTCTGGGTGGCCTCACTCTCTACTGTCCACAGCAGGCAGTCCGTGGCAGCTGGAGAGGAAGATGTTTTTCAGGATGCCGCTTTTCTCATCTTGACCTGTGCAGTTCTTCTTTCTAATAGGGCTAGGCAAGGGGAAACCCAGGGCTAAAGCAGACCATGCGTTTCTACTAATTACCTTGGTGGCCTGGCCTCTCCACAATGAGTCAGGAGGATGAGAACACGGGAAGGCAAAAACCATCACAACCCAAAGGAAGAGACATTATCAGAATGACAGGAAGACAGAGAAAGGGGAAAGAGGAAGTAGAATTCAGGGACAGAAGAATTCAAAGACCCAGGACAGACAGCTGGTGCACCTGATCTGCTTTCGACAGCCTCATTGCAATGAACCCCACAACACAAATACAAGGAAGCTCACATCACCTGCTGATTTAGACCCACCACCAGGGAGGGAATTGGCACTGTGAAGCTAGCAGGGTCTCCTTTGGATCCTATCTTTCGCAGCTCTACAACAAGAAGATTGCAGTGGAATCAGAAAACTGATAACTTGAAGGTCGGGTCCATATGCAGACACTGATACGTTTGGAAAAAAGAGACCTTTAAAAGGCTGAGGCAGGAGGATCATGAATGAGAGGTCAGCATGGGCTGCAGAGCAGGTTGCTAGCCAGTATGATCTACACAGCAAGACCCTGCCTCAAAATAAATAAAAAAAAATGCAGACCCAAGTACTCCCTATATGTAAGTTTTGCATCTCTGGGCTACATCTACGACCCACAGAGTTCACTGTGGGTTCCAGGCAGGTAGCAAAGGCCAGGCTGTGGGACATGGGGGGACAGAATCTTGTCTCTTCTGTTCTTTTGGTAAAATGTCTGGCAGAAGCAGCTTCAGGAAGGGTTGATTTAATTCTGGGTCATGGCTTCAGAGGGATGTAAATAAGTCCATCTCATTGGGGAAGGCACCGTGGGGGTAGCTCTAATCTTCACATGGCAGTGCAACAGGGAGAGTGTAGATGGGAACCAGGGACAGGCTAACCCTCAAGGGTCTGGCCCTAGTGACCTCTGTCTGCCAGACAGGCCACACCTCCTACAGGTTCTACAGCCTTCAAAGTCATGCTTCAAGCTGAGGGCCAACATTCAGCATGCTTCAGGTCATGACAGGAGGTGTGGTAGCCTAGGGCTGCTGACTACCCTATGAGGTACTGATTTCAACTTGTGTCTTTGTCAAGAAAGAGCTTGGTCAAGCATTGTGGCACACATCTATAATCGTAGCACAGGGAAGGTTAAGGCAGGAGGATCTTCAGTTCAGACTGAGTTATAAGGAAGACCACTTCCTACCCCATACACTGAAAAGACAGATTTTGTAGAAGAAAGCTTCGTTGTATTGCTTGTGACAAGAGGGCATGAGCCCAAGAAGTCATCTTCTCTTTATAAACAGTGCAGTAGACTTTATGCTTTCTTTCTTTCTTTTTAACTCCTAAATACAAAAGCCTACAAAAAGCCTGTTTAACATCATACACAAACACAAATAGTTCTGAACTCCAGATTTAACTTCAGATTTCTATTGGATTTGGGGCAGGTAGCCATCCAACATAATTTTTAAATATATGCATTGAGATCGTAGAGAATGAGGAAAGTCTTGAAGGAGTAAAGTCCTGAGTAAATATGTACTGTTTGACATGAGCACAGCCATGTCAAGTCCTGAGTAAAGTCCTGAGTAAGTATGTACCGTTTGACATGAGCACAGCCATGTCAAGGACCAAAGCCTCCAACCCATGGGAAAATGCCAAAGCCTTCCAGGGCTAGGCTCAGCAGAATGGCAAAGCCTTCCCTTCTGGTCTGAGCACCAGTATTGATAGTGTGTGCAGAAAATGTCCACCATAGTTCTGTCCCCAAGATGTTTGCAGCCTGACGACTGCTCTCCTACAGGGACTGCTCCTTTGGAGATTCGCCTCCTTGGTCAGCTTGAGAGTTTTCTTTCAGTGTACTGGAGGATTTTGAGAATTGCTTATTGTTTTCTCAGTAAATCTTCTTGAGCAACAGTCTTTGTCCCTTTGCTCCTCCCTGGTGTTCTGGTCTCGGGCAGGGATGTGCTTCATTTGAATCCCTACATCCTGATAATCAGTACTCTGGGAAGACTCAGCATGTAACTTTCATGGAATTGAAATGTGACCTGTGAACAGTTCTTCGAGTTGGGTAGACCTAAACACACTTAGTGCTCTCGTGAGTCACCTAGTGTTTTCGTGTGTATGAAGATGGTTTCTGCATCCGCAAGGTACGTGGGTGCTTTACTCATAAAGTCTCAGTGTGAATCTCTGCTCTCTCTGAGTTTCAGGAATGGAAGACATTTTTAAAAACTGGTACCTTAAGAGACAGAGAGAGAGAGAGAGAGAGAGAGAGAGAGAGAGAGAGAGAGAGAGAGAGAGAGAGAGAGAGAGACTCTGGGCGCCCTCTGCTGTCTTGGCTAAGTCCTGCCTCTGTAGGCTGGAAAAGAACACAGCATGAATAAAGGTACACACATACACATACAAAACACAGACACACAACACACACACACACACACACACACACACATGCAAAACACACAGACACACACAGACACACCACACACACAGGCAATACAGACATGATTAGAAACATGTTTATCAAAAGTGCTTCCCAACAGCCTGTATTAAATACCACTGTCTTTCACTCCCTGGTATCCAGTTTATGGACTTCAGTTTTTCCTGAGAAGTGGGGTAGTGCTATCTCAGAGGGTTTTCCTAAAGATTCAATTTAATATATATCCAATTGCCCTGAACGAGCCTGAGAAACAGTAACCCTTGTTATGTGTTGGGTCATTTCCTTCTTTTAATCAGCTCTGGCATAAGTGGCCCTGCTTCTGCTGAACACCTTCAGCCAAGTACCCACAGACCAGTGGTTCTCAGCCTTCCTAATGCCTCAACCCTTTAAGACAGTTCCTCATGTCACAGTGACCCCCAACTATGAAATTATTTTTGTTGCTACATCATTGTGGGGCAGTGGGCTCTTCTGACAGCCAGGGTCCAGTAGAGCTGCCACCTCGGAACCCTGGAGACCCACTGAGCAGAGTAAATTTGTTCACAAGGGATGGTAGGCGTTCGGTGATAGCTCCTGAGACGATGGCTCAGATTTCAGCCCAACCCCTCCTACACTGGCCCCAGCAGGAGAGGTGTGTAATATTGGTCAAGCCCTCTTACATGCAAATAAAGATTCTCAGTCCAAACCAA
>JADRCD010232250.1:23992-36587 GCA_019843815.1 Montemys delectorum
AGATCTACTCCATGGTCTGAGCCTTTTGTTCTTACACTTTTGTTCTTAACACTTGGGAAGAGATTTGCTGTCCCAAAATGTGGCATGAAGCTGCACCGCCCTCACTGGCTAGTCGGCCTGTCTGTCCAGCCCGACCCGACTCAGTACAGGGCAGCGCGGAGAAACAGAGGGGTCTGGAAGACACGGCAGAGACAGCCCAGTCAGTCCATGCTTGCTCGATTACCTTCGCAAGGGCTCCTTCATCAAGCCAGGCCAGAGATCTCCGTGGGAAGCCTCCGGCATTCAGGCCCACACCATAACTGTAATTTTGCTTCTATTATGAACCATAATGTAAATATCGGATATGCAACCCTATGAAAGGGCCATTTGTCCCCAAAGGGGCCACATTGTAACTACAACCCACAAGTTGAGAACCAGTGCTATAGATCAAAGAAGTATTCTGCTTTTTTTTTTTTTTTTTTAAATAATTAATGGGACTGGAGAGATGTCTCAGTGGTTTAGAGCACTGGCTTCTCTTCCAGAGGACCCAGGTTCAATTCCTGGCATCCATATGGCAGCTCACAACTGTGTATAACTCCTGTTCCAGGGGATCTGACTTCCTCACACATGCAGGCAAAACACCAATATACATAAAAAAAAATAATAATAGTAACTAATACATTTTAAGGCAGTGCTCACCTCTAACGGTGCGCATTAGTTACCTTGCTCCTGAGGCTTTTTCTTTAACATGGCTATGACAGCTGGTTCCCATCAGCAGAGACCAGCGCCTCCCTTAGGGAAGCTGGGGATAGAAAGGTCAGTATTTATTTATTACTCACAGTTGTTTGTTTTTTCCATTTTTGTTTTTGTTAACGAATGCTTGTGGCCTAACAAGGAACACCACGTTTATCTAATGCATTACAGCCATTTACACAAGGTAAGTTGGGGGCAGGAGGCATGGTCTATTCTCTAAGGCTTTGCAGGTAGAGGAACTAACTTTTGCTTTTGTCTGCTTCCAAAACACCACACACACACAGAAGTCATTATTTTCTAAGAAGACAGAATTGTTGTTGTTGTTGCTTTGGGTTTTTGGGGTTTTTTTTTTTGTTTTTAAATGAGGCTGTCTGTTTTACAGAACATAGGCAAACTCCTTCTGACATCTGAGAGATGGGCTCCAGTGTATGATCAGAGCAGGAAGAAGGCCCCACTCATGTATTCATGGAATTCCTTAGCTAGCTGGGAATACTTTAAGTGCCACTAGCTAGGTGGCCACAAAGTTAAGGTTTCATAGCACGAGGCACAGCACTCACTAAGTGCCAGGCACACTGCCTGCCTCATATTCACTGTGAGCTCGCTCACACTGTCACCCTATCCACTGGCTATTTACCAAATGGGCAAACTGAGAACCTGCAGCCACCCAGTAAACCTCAGGAGTCCATAGTATTCTGGAAATATCTTAGAAGGAACTGTTTTAGCCTCAGAAGAGCTATCTCTAAATCTACCTCTATATTATATATATATGTTATATATACTGTTTATATGTATTATAGATGTATATTTATATACTAAAATATTTTATAAAATATAAGTATATATATAATAATATTTCACAGTGGGAAAGATACCAGAACAGGAATCTAGTGTCCTATCCCAAATTAGTTCTGCTTGTTTGATTATGTCGTTTCCTCAACCTGAAAGCTGAGGGAGTTAAGAGATTCAGGAGGTGTCTCTAATCCTAAAACTTCAACAGACTTCATTCTGGATGTGGCCTCAAGTACAAGTGTGCAGCACACATGGCCTCTGCTGATGGGTTCAACACTTGTCTGGGCCCCCTGAAACAAGAATATGTAAGATGGCTCCTGGGGCCTTCTGTAAATGATCACATATGCACGCTTCATCCAATGCCGTGTCTCAAACTGTCACAGAAACTGGACCACAGAAACTGGACGTGCTGTCAAAAAAAGTTTTATAATAATTGGAAATAAAGATAGTAACAATAATAAAGCAGGCACAGCAGCCATGGTGACACACAGGTCCAAGTATTTATGATATTAAGTAGATAACTAAGCATTCCACAGTTTTTAATTGGCATTTTTGGCTTGCCAATGACAATGGCAATAATCACTTTATACTTAGCATACTTCGCAGTTCTGAAGGCTAAATTCTAGTTTTGTTTACATGCTGAGAAAAGAAACACAACCCAAAGTTTTCGCAGGTATCTTTTATTTCTTATTCGAGAGAAGGTTTAACTCTACTGAACCTTGAGTGGAAATGTGAAACCATCCAAGCACACACAGGCAACATTACTTCACAGATGGATAACGATGGCAGAGATGAGGAAGGCCTTGGCTGCTTCCAAAGATGGGAGACGAGGGTTTCGAGCTCATCAAGGTACCTCTCCGCAACCAGTGAGCCACTTCTGCCGTGAAAGGTGAGTCAAGGTTGAACAGGCCAGGAGAAACTCTTTCTGTGGGTACTTACTGACCTCCACTCTACTGGGCTGCATTAGTAGCTGTGAGTCTTACCCTGGAGCCTCTGACACGGGGGCAGCTGCCTTTCTCTGGTGCTCTCCTTGCTTGACCTAGCTCTTCACATTTCTCTGACCAGCACACCACCACTCAAGGGACTTAGGACTTAGGGAGACCAAGTGTCAGCACAGTGCCAATCAAGTAAGTAAGATGCCCAGCTCGGAGAAGCCAGTAATTCACTTGAAGCAGCTCCTCCAGACCGTGGAGATGGAAAACAGTTACTCAGTCAGCAGGGACCGGCTGAGAGGTTGTAAGGTCCGATGGCTGACTGGCCTCTTCTTTAACAGCAATGTGTTGGATCTCTTGTCCTGGGGGACATGACAGAGCAGAGCATCCATGGTGTAAATGGTGATTTGACCGTTTATATGCAGCTTCCCATAGACTTCATCAAATCTGGCTGTGAGTGCTGGGCTGTCCTTCAGTTTTTCCCTCACTTTGGCCAGCTGGAAAAGAGTAGTCATTACATCACAGTGAGTTCTTCCTACCCTCTTAGAAGCAGAAACAGACATGCAGAAATGTACAGCATACACACACATAAGGATAAACACCAGGCAGGGCACGTAGGCACGGCTGACTCTGAGAGCCTGTCCTCGGGAAGCCACACAAGCTATATCATTTTACCTTCTAGAGGCAATGAAAACAGCACGTTTTACAATGAGACACAACAGGGGGAAGTCAGATGCCAGCAGAATCCACAAAGTACAGTAAGAGTGGTGGGTGGGGCAGATTACACACATAGTCCATGGAAAGATGCTTAGAATCTACCCTAAAAGCCAAAGGAATGACTGATGAGAGCTACTGTCTGATGGAGACTTAACAAGTTGCACAGAGAATAAGGGGGTGGGGGGGATGTGGAGAAAATTCCAGAGGCCCCATCACAGCCCAGAGAACAAATGATGATTGGGACTGGGAAAGCACAGGAGATACAGAGGTGACCGCATGTGGGGCACACCGTGGGGTGACAATGAGATGAAAGAAGGGGTCACTGTCACCCTCCTAACCTGGGTCTTAGAAACACGATGATGGACACTGAGATTTACTGCTACAAGGAGGAGAGGGATCCAAAATTGGGTGGACAATCTGGAATTCTAGTCTGGAGGTGAAACATTGGGGTGGACACGCCAAGGAGACCGTTGACAGGTCTAAGATATGGACCAGAGCTCTTGACAGTAGCTGCAGGTCCATCACTAACCCTGTAAAAAATGGCTCAGCTCAAAGTTAGAATGGCTGATGGTGTACTAGTCACTTTCTTCAGTTTGCTTCTACTTCCTCCCACCAAAGGAAGCAAGGGTTAACTGGGAGCGAGGAGCAAGGGAAAGGTACTGGATACTTGAGAGAAAACTGAAAAGACTAGAAGTTAGAAGTCATTATTCAGAGGAGAGACGGGACCTACAGAATAGTACAGGGAGAGAGCAACACGGAAGGAACCTGAGAATTCCAAAAGCCATGTTATCCCAGGAGGGAAGAGTCATTGTATTAATGCATCCAAGTCTTGAAACTACAAGAGAGACTGCTGTGTCTGACCTCCTGCTACACAGCTGGTCTCGGACAGTGACACCGGGTGAGCTTGCACTTGGTGCCACCTGCAGTACTGGCACACTTACCACTTCCTCTGAGAACGTGTGTCTTCTTACAAATTTTGATAAATTTATGTCAAGTGCATCCTCTAAGATCTTTATCAGGTTTTCCAACATATTTGACTGGATGTGGATTAAGATCTGAATAAAAAACAGACAAGACTGAGCTGGGATTTCAATGCTGAAATAAGCCTGAGCTGACAGGCACCCCCTTTTAAATACTATTCCCCCTGCCGGGCGGTGGTGACGCATACCTTTAATCCCAGCACTCGGGAGGCAAAGGCAGGTGGATTTCTGAGTTCGAGGCCACCTGGTCTACAGAGTGAGTTCCAGGACAGCCAGGGATACACAGAGAAACCCTGTCTCAAAAAACCAAAATAAAATAAAGTAAAATAAAATACTATTCCCCAATTCATTAGCATATATATGTTTCTTTAAGTGCTTTGCATGTACACTCACCAGCCAAAATATACTTTCCTACAGCTAATGACATTGCCGTGGTGGGGGCTACTGAAGTGGCTCACACATCAGAGGTGCTTGACACAACAGCCTGAGTTTGATTCCTGAATTCCACAAAAAGAAACACACACACACACACACACACACACACACACACACACACACACACACCCTAAAGAAAACAGAATAAATACCCCAACTTTAAACCCTGGCTGACATCTCAGTGAAGCCTGTTTACACAGCACCTGTTAAAGACCCTTCAAAACTAGGTGCTGAACAAGTTTTCAAAATGACACTGCTAACTACTTCCTGGCAGCCTGGCACACACAGTACATGAGAGAGCAAGGCTCATTTCCCCTCTAATTATCAGTACTCACTAGGATAACGTGAGGCACAGAGAAAAAGTTTTTAAAATGAGAATAACTGAGAATTCATCAGCCAATGTTAATCACTGTTTATAATTTGATGTTATTTTCAAATTGTACTTTCTGTAAAATTGGATCTTTCCTTTGTCAGCTACTAAATAATGTGTAATACAAGAAATAATTGGAAAAAAACATCATATTGAATGAATGCATAGCAATTAATCATGGAAATATACCATGTTGTATTATATGACTGATGTGTATACATTAAAATAAAAACCTGGCAATTTCTTGGACTTGATGGAATTATTAAAAGGAATAACCGCTTTTAAAGCCCTAGTCCCTATGAGGGGCAGTGTTTCCCTTTCACCCTCAACTAGCTATTTTATTTCACCCACTTTTTCTGTCTTGTCTGTTTGCGGATACTTGCATTTTTACTGTCAAAACAAAACCAATACTTAGGAACGGAAGAAGCTCATTAACTTGCAGTTCTGGAGGTGCAGGACAAGGAGCTAGCCTGAGCTCAGCTTGGGACAGTGCTTGAACCCAAGTTGTATGGGGTAGATGGTAATGAGAAATCACATGTGGGTGCAGGGATCATATCTCCAAGAGGAAACCAGAGAGCAGATGGTGGGGCCTGGCTAGGCTTCATCCCTCCTGAGAGCCCACCCCTGTGACCTCAGTGCCACCCTCTAAACAATCTCACACATGTATATAATGACCCTTGGCCACATGCAGCTTTCCATTCCCTTCTCTTACTCCCGTACCACTCCATCTGGAACACTGCCTCTTCCCAACACACCCTCCTATTTTCTCATCTTTTTAAAAAATAACCCCCCACCATCCCGAGTTTACGTGAGCATGCAGTGCATGGGTTTATTTACTACATTACAGGTAGTTTACATTGGCTACATTTCCTGAAGAAAAATGCCTCTGTCTCCTCCAAACACCATCAACTGCCAACTGCCCTCACAGAAGGAGGGAGCCTCATGTAGGCACTGCCTCTTAGAAGTCTCCTAACTCATTCCCACCACAGTAAGGGTCAAGCCTCCAATAAACAGACTCCCAAGAGACAGAAAACATCTCAAGCTAAGCAGCTCATCAGGGGGAGGGGTTATTTTGGTCCTCAAGAACTTCACAGCGTGAAAAGCCTGCCGTGTCTTAACACATACATAAGCGCAGTGGGCAAGCTAGCCACTGTCAGCACCTCTGCAAAGAAAACTGTCTTCCGAATGAGTCTCTAAAGTCATGCCAGAGTTCTGGAGAAATGATAGGAATCTAAATGGAATCACAGAGTGCCCTGCCCTGGCCTCCACTGCTTTCAGATGTATCTGCAGTGGGAACTCATCCTGGGACGTCAAGTGGCATTGCTAAGAAGGCCCGTGGTTCTCTTGAGACTGACAGGGTAGTCAACATGCGTGTGTCTTGATGAGATCACAGGCTAAATTAATGCAGTATGTGGCAAAGAAAATAAGGAACCGGGCCTTGTGGGTCATAGAGGCAGCAGAGCAAGTCAGATATAAAGGAAATTAAGTTGGGGGTGGGTGGGTTATGTAAGTTCACATTCTAATTCACTGCAGTAACAGATTTTAATGTAACACACTGATTTCTAAAACAGACCAAACAAAAGGAAACCCCCATCTCTATTTGCTGATATTGACAGCACTCTCTCTGGACAGCCTTTTGTCAGGCTAGCAAACTGTTACAGATTCCAAGGAGGTGAGGCCCATTTGTCATTCAAAAAAGCATGATAAGCCTCCTCAGTGAATGCCAACTGTCTCTTTCTCCTCAGAGAAAGAGGATGGTGAAGCAGGTTTATCATGCAACATGAGGAATTCAGATTGGACATCTGGAAGTTTTTGAGGTAGGACTTCTTAAAGAGTAAGTTCATTTTAATAAAGCTTCCTGAGAGTAGATAATTCCTTGACTGCATTCACACAGATGATCGATTGAATTTTACATCAAATCAAGGTTCCTTATGTGTAGACCACAACATACGGATCCTACTCATATGCTGGTTGGCTTTCCTCCCACATCAAAGGACAGATGCTGTTTTGTATATGCATGAATTCCTATCCAAGGCTTGATTTTTGTTATGGTTTGTATATGCTAGGCCCAGGGAGTGGCACATTAGGAGGTGTGGCCTTGTTGGAGGTGTTTCACTGTGGTGTGGGCTTTAAGACCCTCATCCTAGCTGCCTGGAAGCCAGTATGCTCCTAGCAGCCTTTAGATGAAGATGCAGAATTCTCAGCTTCTCCTGCACCATGCCTGCCTGGATGCTGCCATGTTCCTGCCTTGATGATAATGGACTGAACCTCTAAACCTGTAATCCAGCCCCAGTTAAATGTTGTCCTTATAAGATTTGTCTTGGTCACGGTGTCTGTTCACAGCAGTCAAACCCTGACTAAGACAACATTTCTTTCCCCTCTCAGCAAGCTTAAGGCATATTCCTACCCAAAACACTGTCTCATTGTGAGAAATTAATTACTACGTTTTTGTTAACAACTGCAAGAGACAGGTATGAACAGGTATGAAACCCACAGAATGGGCCACCTGTAGTGGATCATGCTAGTCAGTCCTGTAATCTTTCCATGACTCTCAGGAAGAGTGAGTGAGTCCCAGGCCTGGATGACAGACACAGCCTTCCTAGTTTCATAATCTCACCTTTCTGGAGAGGTGGAAGACCCTGGGCTTTACAATCTGCTATCTGTATTAATGCCCTGACTCTGTTGTCTACTTAACTGTGAGAACTGGGCAACACAGGTCAGAAGAGGACATCAGATCCCTTAGAACTGGAGCTAACCTGTGAGTACTTGGAGTCAAATGTGGATCCCATGATAGAGCTACAAGAGTTCTTAATCAATGAACCATCTCAAACTCTTCAGGTTCCAACTCTCAAGATCTGTGGTCTTCTAAAGCAATCCAGGGGCTAGGCTGAAGAATATACCTTTTGGACTAGAAATAGATAAGCCAGTGCAATATGTGCTAGGTACAACCATGAAGTGGGTGCCTGGAGACGGGCAAGTGCTGGAAGTACAGGCTGGGCTGCAGAAGTGAAGATGAGCCTCAGGAGCTAAAGGGAGTGAAGGAGACCTGCTGGGGTCCAGACTGAAACGCGCCCTGCTGGCTGACCTCTAGAGGCACTGGGAATGCACATGATGCACACAGAAAATAAATAAACAAGAAAAAGTTGGGAGCTTGTCTTTCACAAGTCCACATAGCACATAGGTATTCAGTATTCAGGCAAAGACTCAAATGGGCTGGCTAGGTGGAGGATGTGCGAAGCAGTCCTTATTCCCAGTGGTTCAAAACGCCTTAGTTGATTGACTCCCTGCTCTAAAACCAGGGGTAGTGACAGGATTTGCTCCCAGTGTTCTGGGAGAAAATTTTCATTTTTAGCTCGAGGGTTTCATGTCTTTGCTGAAATGAGTACAGCCCATTATAGACCCACACAAGGCCCCACACAGGTGGCACGGAAGCTCAGATAAGCCACGGGTAGATGTCCCTCAGCAGACTGACAATGTGATAGGAATTAAATCGATGAAGTCTCCTCAGTGTCTACTGAGTGCACAGCAAGCATACTAGCTTACTGTCACAGGCACGCCACAAGTTAGTGACCACAGATGGGATGCAATTAGCACACAGGCTTCATCCAAGGCCTGGCAAAGAACCTTGTAGGCCCAGCCATGCCTTCTTAATTTACAGCCGTCTCACATGTGTCTCAGATGCTCAACACACACACACACACACACACACACACGACCTTCATAAACTCCTGGAAGCCCTGTCGTGATGACTTCTCTTACAGGACTGGTTCTTCCCAGAATGACGACACTGGGGAATCAGAGCACTGCACAGACAAAAACAGTAGGCATTTTACCACATTTCAACTCACTTTAAACTATAAGGAGATCACTTACATTTAAGTTGATACATGCTATGCTTTCTGGATTCATGATTTGAGAAAAAATGGACATAGCTTTTCCCAACTTGTTCTGGAAAGAAAAACAAAAGTCATACTCCAAAACATACACCATCATTCCGTTCTTCTGCAGGTCACTTAGAGAAAGAAGGATGTGCCTACACATGGGGCCTTATGGTTTTAACTAACTAACTTAAAATGCTCTCTAAGAACGAACACAGGAAGCATGTGACGTCTTTACTGTAACAAAGATATTCCCCGTAGACTGCAGCTTCCTTCTTTGACTCTTCATAAGATGTTGGCCCACCCATTCTAAAAAAAATGCATGCTGGGGTTCAGTTACAAGTGAAAGCGTTATTTACAGACATGGGTATAGCTGTGAATTGCGTTGCTTTCATTATGGGACTTCTTTACAATACAGCTAAGAGGGAAAAAAATAAATGAAAAACAAGAACAAAAGAAAGCAATAATGTCCTGCCCACTGCCAATCCACTTATGTCTCTTCTGCCCCAAGGCCTTACCTGATTCAGAGCTAATGCCACCGCAAAACAGTGTGCTCTCCTGGAGATAATGTCTCCCTTAATCAGGGCCTCTTCTCTCAATGTAGTACAGATTTTAAGTGACTCCGGGGTATTCTGTGAGAAGATGAGACTGCTTAGTCAGTACCATGAACCTTCCTTTGGGTGCACTGATGACTGACAGCACTCAGTAGCTCAGCTCCCCTGTAATAATTTCCCAGAGCCTACCTGAAGGCACTTGAACAATTACTCTCAGAAGACATGAAGGTGTGGACTGAGGAAAGACTGCAGGCCTCAACCGTACACAAAGAACTTTAGCAACTAAGGGACAGATACTCAGAGTGGGAGAAATCGTCTTCCCCAGGGAAGAGCACACCAACTGGTTACCCGACACCAAACGGTCAGCCCTGAAAACATGCATACAGGTAACACTACACAGACTGGGCAGGCTGGATTGAGGAGCAGACATGTATACACATGTACATATATGCATGTAACAATTGGTGAAAAAAAGCTATGAATTTGAAAGAGAGCAAAAAGGGATATATCAGAGAGCTTAGTGGGAGGAAAGGGAAGAAGAAATGATATAATAATATTTTTTTTTAAAAGATGTGTTTATTTTATTATATGAATACATAGTAGCTGTCTTCTGACACCAGAAGAGGGCATCCGATCCCATTACAGATGGCTGTGAGTCACCATGTGGCTGCTGGGAGTAGAACTCAGGACCTCTGGAAGTGCTCTTAACCACTGAGCCATCTCTCCATTATAATTTCAAAAAGAAAATGTAAGTCATACAGAGACTGTTTGTAAATAAACCAGGCTATCTATATGGTTGCTTTTCCCATGATAAAAATATCTGACAAGGCTAACTTGAATTTTCTAAAAATTGATATTTAAAATTTAAATATTTGTGTCAGATGGAAAGTAGACTTTAAAGGAACCAGAGAAAGAAAGGGGGGGGGGGGGGGGGGGGGGGGGGGGGAGAGAGAGAGAAAATAAATCCACTCTCAGATACTCATCAATGCCCAGTGCCCTGAAGGTTAGGAGAAACAGTCTCACCAGTTTGTAGCAGATTGCAAAAGCAAGGACATAGGTGTCTTTGCCGAACCTTACATCTTGGTTTTTCATTTCAATCAACACTTGCAGCGCACCTGCATGAAGTAAAGAGTGGCCAGCAGTTAAAGGCACCCACTGGCAGTTCCCAAACTTCCTATCAGCTCAGTACCACCTACCAAAAAAGCAGATTTTAGCATGATGGAAGCCCTTCCTCACAGTCAATCAGCACTTATCCAAGTGTTAAATTAAATCATCAGATCACACGGAAGCGTGCATAGAAACCTGCTAAGGTTTCAGATCATCTGGGGTGGCTCACGTCAGCCTCCACATACAGAGAGATGTTTCCAATCTTAAGGACTGGGGCTCCTCAAAGGCATCTAAGGTCACTTCTACAGCGCTTCCCACCTGAGCTGCTATTCCAGTGGTTTTTTCCATAACCTCAGACTGTATGCAATACTTACTTTCATATTTGCCTTTGGTAAATAACATATCCATCAAAATATTGAATGACGTTGAATCTAGGAAGAAACCTTGTAGATGCTAGAGAAGAGAAACAACACATTTTGGTCAAAAGTTAAAACTATTACGGGATGCCACATACTGTTTCTGTGTTTTGAGACCAGATCTCTGTAGGTAGTACTGGCTGTCCTGTAACTCTTCATGGAGATCACTGGATGGCCTCAGACTCAGGGACCCATGTAACTCACCATGGAGATCACTGGATGGCCTCAGACTCAGGGACCCACCTACCTCTGCTTCCCTCGTGTTGGGGTAAAGGCATGAGCTACTTACTATGCACGGCCTATATCTTATTTTTTTCAAGTTTTATTTTGTAGCTTCCTGAATTCTCTAGTAGTCTGGTATACAAAAGATTTTTTAAAGCTTAACTGCTGAGCACGGTTACAGCTTTGGGAATGGATACACTGGACAAGAAGCATGAAAACTCTCAGTTTCATGAGTAGTGAAGAATCAGGAAGGTAGCCATGAACCTGTACTGACTAGTAGGTAAGCGGAGCGGCTTTTAGATTGAAGACAAGAATGTCTCACAGAACTGTAGTGGTCACAAGCAGATAATACACTTAGTCGCTTTTGAAAGTAGTCTGCTAAAACGGTGGTTTACATTGTTTTTAACTTTGTCTTTATCTTAATAACAAAACTACCTCTGTACTTCTTATGTTTGGTTTTAAAATACACACATATCAGAATAGCTAAATCAGGTAACATTTATTATTTAAGAACTACTTAAGAAACTTAAGATTTCCTCTCATCGTAATTTTTAAAGAATAAATTATGTTGCCATTACCACTGTTTTATAATCGTTCAATTCTCTTACTTCACAGCATTTAGCATGATATTCAAATATTATTTCCTGTATTCTTTTGAGGGCCTACTGTGTAGATTCTCCATGCTGAGACTATGGAATGATAAATAGACCCCTCTAAATGTTAGCTGGGTTTTAGTTTAGGAGAGCTTAGGCACAAGTCAGGGAGACAGTGAACATGGAGTCAGAGGACCGTGAAAAGTAAAGCCAGAGTCTCAGTCACCATTGGGGCGACGGCGCACAATGACCAAAACACAGATGGGAGAGAGGCGGGACGGAGAAAGCACTGCCACAGAAGCAGGGTGGGCAAGGCCTCACTCATCAGTTCACTCTTCTCTTTAGCAGATCTTTTTACACATGGAGCTTCTGTATCTGAGGCATAAAAAATTATGTGCATTTTGATTTCACTGTCATAATCATACCTTTGACTTATAACAATGAAAATTTTAATTTTCTTTTAGTTTAACATTAAAATATTTATTTAAAATATTAAAAGAATACCAATTAAATGAAAAGTGAGATTTTAATAATTCTAACCCTAAAGACATAGTTTACTTTCCAGATTTTACTACACACATGTAATGTGTACGTGTGGGTATGGGTGCACATGTACGCCAGTGCATGTAAGAGCCAGAGAACAACCTTGGCTATCACTGTCTAGTGGCCAGTACTGCTTTTGTCTCTCACTGGCTTGGAACACACACGTAGGCTAGGCTGGTTGGCCAATGACCCCCAGAATCCAGGTCTCTTCTTCCCTGTTGCTATGACTGGAAGTGCATACCACCATGCTGGGCTTTTCTAAAATGTGGTTTTAGGGAGCAAACCCAGGTTTTGTTCAAGCACTTTTTCCCCTGAGTATTTCCCCAG
>JADRCD010232253.1:0-23324 GCA_019843815.1 Montemys delectorum
AAAGCCCTTGAAACTTTTTTCTGCTTTTCAAATTATCCTGTAAGAAATTATAAAACATCGGCTAGACCAAAGGATGATGAATTGGTCTTAACCCACATTTTGTTCAAAAAGAAGTTATCAATATTGAAGGAGAACAAGAATATCTGATTGCCTATCAACCAAATTTCAGAATGTTGAAAGGGATTCATTCTATCTAAATAATTGCACAGAAGACAAGTGATTTACATCCAGAGGAGCATAATACCTGTTTTTATAATCTATCTATGGCAATTATATAAGTGTCACTTTCTAGGAGAGATATAATTAAAAGTAAGTATTGAAATATTGAGATAGAAAATATAATGTTACTAGTATCAATCAACGGGCTATAAAGCAAATGAGAAAAAAGGTGGAGAGGAATGGAGGGAGCAAAATTACAGAAAGAGGGAGGGAGAGAAGAAAAGGAAGTAACTTTAGCCTGTGTTCAGTTCACAATTAATCTTCCACTATCATAATATTTGCATGATATTTTGCATACCAAATAGCATCAAGAATTTCAGTGGATGATTTATAAGGAAGCTGCAAATCAACTTATATCCTTTGAAACACATTACATGTCCTCCCTGAACTGTGAGTTACTGTTGTGAATATGAAAAAATCTAAAGTAATATAGAATATGACCCTTGCCTTCAAGAGGCTAATAATGTTTTGTAGAAGAAAAAACACATGCAGATAATTACAGAATATTCATGGGCTCAGCTGTGAAACTGGATTATAGATACAATAGAAGAGAAAAAATAGAAAAGGTCAATGTCAGCAAAAGTAATCAAAAGAAGTGCACAGTGAAGTAGATAGGACCTATTCGAGGTCATGAGAAATAAGTAAGATTTAGATAAACAGAAAGGATGAGAGCAAACCACATTAGGGTGATGCAAGCATTCAGGGCTTGCAGGTGACAAAGGGCAGTAGTTGGAGAATGTCAATGCTGCTTCAGGTAGCTGAAGTCATCAGAACACAATCAATAGAGATTGCACAAAAATCCTCGGAAAGAGAGAAAGGGTAACTGTGGCAGATACTCTGACTGCTTGCGACGACATTAGGAGCAGCAGATCGACCAGATGGGCCTGCAGAAGCCAGGGATGGGGTGGATCTTTTTAAAAATAGGCATCAAGCTACCCATTAAATTGAGAAGCTGAGCCCAGGGTGGTGACAGGTTTTGAAAAGAATGGGCGGAAAGAAACATAAGCCACAATTTGGCTTTTCAAAGCCACACATGCACAAACAAAAATTACCTTCAAATATGAAAGATGAGAATGTGAAGTTCAAACAGCAGAGTCTTTTAATTTTTTTGTTCTGAATTTCTTTGAATTTATGTCCTTTGTATTATTTGATCTGTCAAATTATTGTCTCAAATATTTGAATATTTAATTCACAAAATGAGTTCATAGCAATTAAAGTAAACTTTAGGTATTAATAAATTTAACAATAATTCTAAGATATAATAAAGATTTTTAAATTCTTGATAATACTTTCAATGGTTACATTTACTCCTCTACTCATTTATTTTTACAATATTATTTGATTTTGGTTTTGGTCTCTACAAGATCCTACTATTACTTGTTAAATCAAACTCATTTCTCTGAAACAATTTATTAACTTAGAATTACATCTATCTTATACTCTTGATTAAAAATTAAGCTCCTAGGCAAAGAATATGGCTCAGTTATTAATATTATTATCATTACATAGGTCCAGAAGTGTGTTCCCAGCCCTCAAGTTGAACAGTACACAACAATTTATAACTCTAGTTGCAGGGTAGGGTACCTAACACCCTCTTCTGACTTCTATGGATACCTACACACAGGTGTACAATCCTGCACACACACACACACACACACACACACACACACACACACACAGAGAGAGAGAGAGAGAAAGAGACAGACAGACAGAAAGACACATACATAGACACACATAAAAATATAACAAAAGTAAATCTTTAAAATTAGATCCTGGTTAAACTTTTCAGCATTTTAAAGTGAATAGTATATTTATACTGTATTATTTGTACATCTATTTTATGTAATTTGTAAGTAAACTGGAATTTTATCAAGACTTTCAACCATATATATATGTATATATATATGTATGTATATATACATATATATTATATAATAGATATGAGTGAGTAAACTAGTCTCTGAGAAAATGAAGGAAACAATAACTATGTAAAATGGAGCAATAGATCACAACATATAAGATTAACACATTATTTCTCCAGCTTTAATTATCTTAATGTTTGAAAGCATTTTTCATTATGTAAAACAAAGTGAATTGCCATCATTAAAGTATTTCTGTTTGGTAGCTTGAAAGAGATTATGCATGCAAACATTAGACAGATTTAAAAAATATTCCTTGTTAATTCCATGCTTTCAAAAACAAGTTGATTGCATTATATAAATATTTTGTTATTATTTGAAAGAAAATAGCTGGTGTGGGAAATGGAATAATCTTCCCTACGAATGTCCTCCCCAGAATAACAAGAGCTGTAAATGTGATGCCATTGTGAAGGAGTAGTCTGTCTTTCTAGACACAGGGCTGCTTCCACTGTGTTGATAGCTCTGATGTCCATGGTGAGCTTCCAAACCTAGAGGCTTGTATCTATAACCCGTGAGAGCTGAAGGATTGGGACTCTGAGCACTCAGACTCACTGAGGCCTTGTTTTAAATATTCAATGCAGAGAGTTTAGAATGCCAAACACAGTCCTATATTCAGCTCCTGTACTCTATAGGCTAGGAAATTCTCTTGAAGTTAAATAATATAGGCTTGTAAGATGTTTAGTCTCATACCCTGCCTTCTCCTTTCCAGCCTCTCATTGACTGCAGCCTCAGCTGGTTTGTAGTTTCTTATCCTCACAACACCTTCACTTCTTAGCTTCTAGCACTTTCTGATATTGGTTACTCTGGAACTCTCCAGACACTTTCTTTGTTTAAAACAAACAAACAAACACATGTAAATACATCCTTTTCCATATGGAGTTTCCTTTTTCAACTCTTCTTTTGTCACACCCCCCCATTTAACTCCTTCTAGAAATGACTTGGAAGTTAGACCCATGCTGCATTAACAAGACTCAAACAATAACAATACTAATGGACATGCTAAGGTGGCACTGGGAAATCTCATGTGGTCCCATCAATACATATAGAGCTACAAGGACCTAAAACCACATAGAGAGGGAGACTTAGTCATCTCCAGGGATGAGTTGCATTGATAATTTCTTCAGGTATAGGAAACTTTATCCACAGGGAGTTCTTCCTAGAATGCTTCAGTCATTCTCTTTCTGTTGCCACCTATGCTGAGCCTGGAGGCACTGAATGTTGGCCTTTTGTCCTTGTGGTCAAATGTAATAATAGACAAAAAAGGCTATTCGAAAGAGTTCATTATTAAGTCATACTTTTGCAACACTGTGAAGTTAATGCACAGGAGAGATCCTGCCAAAACTAACCTTCAAGATGGAAAGACTGGCAAAACACACTTGGGCTACCCTATTAAAATAGCATGTCTACATCTTTGCTGGACTATAGAGTCATTTCTAAAGCAGCCCAAACTACAGAAAGACAGAGTTTACAAAATAAAAATATAGCATGAGCAAAACTAAAGTTAGGACACTGGAAAGATATCTCAGCAGGTAGGTTCACTGCTTTCTCTTCTAGAGGGACCTGGGTTTAATTCCCATCTACACCTTGGCTAATAAGAATCTGTAACTCCAGTTTCAGGCCATCTGGTATTTTCTTCCGGTCTCTGTTGGCATGAATGCATGTGGTAAACAAGTGGCAAAACACTTGTACATATAAAATATAAATTAAAAATAATAAAATTAGAAAGGATGGAAATTACCAGTATTTTTTATGTTATGGCTTACAACGATTTATTTTACACTTCATAAATAACTAAAAGTGAGAAAATCAACATTTTTCACCAGTAAGAACCAATAGCTATATAAGATTATGGAAATGATAGTTTCTGTGCCTGGATAATCCCTCCTTATGTGCATGTATTGAATAATCAAACTGTATTCTACACAAGTCTAATTACTATATGGCCACAAAACATTTATCAAAAAATATTAAAAGGGCAATAATAAAAATCTAAATTATGAAATATTGTTGAACAGAAAGAACCCAGAGCACTCACACTTTCCAGAGGTATTTTGTTTTGTCAGTGAAAAAAACAATGAATATTTAAATAAATTCTTAAATTAAAATTAGAAATAAGAACCCCATGCCAAAATTATATAAAAATTTGTCAAGTTGTGTCAAGATGATATGCACAAATGAAACTTGAATGTGAGTATAGCAATGTAGCTACTTGTGGATATTGTATTCTAATCATTGGGGAAAAGTTTGCAAGCTAAACATACACAGGATTATGAAGACAATAAAACTGTACATATATTGTATATTGTATGGCAACTGTCTGTGAGTCAGAACTTTCCCTCTAGAAGCAAAGGGGAGGATCATGGGATTGTGTAGATATAAAATCATGTGCTCAGGAAAACTGAAAAGTGCAAGACTCAGGAGGATCCCCTTCTCAATGCATCAGAACCAAAAAGCACTGGGCAATGTCTTGCTGAGTCTCTAAGAGATGTTGGAGATGCTTTAAAGATGTGAAGAGAACTCTTGGCTGTGGTTTCAGTGAGTTGTCCCCAGTGCTGTGGCAGCAAATTTAGTGATATATTTTCCTTTTGAGTCATTCCAGAATCTCTAAGTAATCTGCAATTACCCCAATCAGAGCCTTAAGTGATAGAAATGAGTTATGTCGCAGCTCAGACAGCTGTGGATTTGAAATTGTTGCTAGATCCTTCTGGATCTCAAAGAAGAATATACTATTTCTTAAATAAAAACTAGTCATTTCTAGAATGTTCTGGTGTTCTGTGACTTGAAGAAACATTACTTAAGCTTTCACCCTATCTTCACATAATGGTTTTCTTTTTTTTTTTTATTAGATATTTTATTTATTCATATGTAAATTTCTCCTTTCCCAGTTTCCCCTCCAAAAAACAAACAAACAAACAAAAACAACAAGAACAAACCCCTGTTGCCTCCCCCCTCCCCATGCCTGCCACCCTACCATCTCCCACTTATTGGCCCTGGCATTCCCCTACACTGGGGCACAAAACCTTCACAAGGCCGAGGTGGCAGATATTAACTATGGAGCAGAGACTGAAGGAAGGACAAGCCAGCCTAAATATAGCTATCTCCTGAGAGGCTCTGACAATACCTGACTAATACAGATGTAGAGGCTCACAGCCATCCATTGAACTGAGTACATGGTCCCCAATGAAGGAGCTAGAGAAAGGACTTATGGAGCTGAAGGGTTGGTAGCCCCTTAGGACTAACAACAATAAGAACTAACTAGTACCCTCAGAGCTCCCAGGGACCCAACTACCAACCAAGGGCTATACACGGTGGGACTGATTGTTTTGGCAGCACGTGTATAGTAATGGTTTTCTTTGTGTATTTTTTGTCTTTTTTTTTTTTTTTACTTTTTTAAAAAAAAATGCCTCATTTCTTTTCTGGAGTCTTTGTTATTATCCACATGCACATACATTGACATCTTAAAAATATGTATAAGAAGTTAGTTTTCAAATAGCTCATGTTCCAAAGGAATAGATGCATGTGTACTACAGGAAATTAATTCTGCCCCCAGTACACACTGCTTTATAGATACACAAACTATACATTGTTAAAATAAAGTATTTTACCAAGTGAGGTTTAATGTTTACCCCTGCTGTTACGCAAATTTTATATATGTCTGCTTGGGAATGGTGTATGGTTGTATCTTGATTCTCCTTATTACCAAAAACATAAGTAATCATGTATGTTGGTAATAATAATAATAATAATAATAATAATAATAATAATAATAATAAAGTTGTTTCTTTGAATGAGAAAGACAAAGAGGGGTACATGGAAAGGAATGGACACAGGAAAAGGGAAGGAGGAAATTATATAATTATATTTTAATAGCAAAGAGTATTTAAAATAAGTATGTAATGTATATATTTTGTAACCAACTTTCTATTATTCCTCTTCATTTTCTTCTGTTTTGATGAAAAATATTTGAAATTTAGATTTGACAAAAGAGAGACTCCTGTATATGTTGATTTATTTTAAGTAATGTTATCAGTAATGTATATATATATGTATATATATATATACATATATATATATATATAATATGTTAAAATAATGTAACAATGCTGCACTTAAAACCATTTATTTTTTGTTGTCACATTGTTTAAATATTTCCCACAAATAATGCATTTTAGCTAAATAACGTTAGTCACACAAAAGGATAGATGTAGCCTACTTATAAAGACCTTTTTTATATTCTCGGGACGGATTTGGATATAGCTTTCATAGTTTTATTTATTGTTTTCCAAATTAACATAGGAGTACCTTTATGCCTTGCTTGCTTGTCTATGTATGTGACACCATTTCTTATCTTGGCCTATGATGTTTGTAAGCTCTAGAGATACCAATGCTAATTTCATCTTTGTTACAGTCTTGGATAATCTGCTTTGAGGCTTTGTGCGTTGCTGACATACAATGTTCTGATTGTACTTTTCCTTAGTCGAGCCTGTTTAATGTTGCTATCACTAAAGCTTGTTATCATTTATCCTGCTCATTCAGCTGCAAGCTTCAATCCCTGTCCATCACGCTCCCTGATGCTGGATGTTTGCAATGCTTTGTTTTTGTTTATTGGTATAAGCTCTTTTTCCCCCTTTGGGAAGATCATAGCTCTTGGTTTTATGTTACGAATCATTTAATTTATTCTTTCATTTTAAAAATGTACTAAACATTGCTAAGGAAAAGAAGAAATGTGATGGCATCTTTCAGTTGTACAATATTTAAAATGTAAAAATTGTTAGAGAAAACTATTAGAAAACAAGCTTATGCGATATGGAGGTATAATAATATATTAAATAACCTAACACAGACAACATTAAAAACTGCTTACAAACAAGAAATGTTAGTCAGTTTTAAGCATAGAGCATCTAGGAATGAACATGTATTTTTCACCATGTATGATCATGAGCTATAGAGTGGCATTAAATTGAAAATGAATAATGTGTATCACAATTAGCCCTTAAGATAATTACAGAACTAAAATGTTGAGAAATTTCAGCTTGTGATGGTTTAGTCATTCAAAACTCAGCACAGTCCATTCCTATGATGATCATGATATTAAAACCTACTACACTTTCAATTGTACTATGGCATAGGAGGTGACATATACAATATATAACGCTTGCTAATTATACCAAATGTGATTCTAATATTTTACACACTTTCTATGCTATGCTTATTAAAGCAGAATCCTAATTATAGCCCTGATTCCTGACTAAATCCCTTTCTCTTGTACTCAGTTGAACTGGATGAGCAATTCTTTCTGGGTTCACCTGGGAACCCCTTGACCAAGAGGGAAATCCAAGAAAGAGAAAGAATCAAAAACTTTGCCTGGAGAGGCAGGCATATTTCTGAGTTTGAGGCCAGCCTGGTCTACAGAATGAGTTCCAGGACAGCCAGGGCTATACAGAGAAACCCTGTCTCGAAAAAAACAAAACAAAGCAAAACAAACAAACAAACAAAAACAAAAAAGCTTTGCCTGGGAACCACTTCCCCAAGATGGAAACCCAAGAGTGAGAGAGGAAAGAATCAAAAGCTAGATCAGGGGGATGCAAGACACGATGACCCAAGCCAGCAAGTCCATTAATTACACAGCTCTTGATGGACCCCTCAAATGAGCAAGCTGAAATTACATCTTCAAAGGCCTCAGAATTCAGAAGACCCCTATTTTATCATTTTTAGTACCTGCTATTGTAGTAAGCAAACATTTCATATCACATTAGATATTAGCTTTATATGGTAACTGCCAAGCTACAAGCCCTAACCTACAGTTCCCAGAGCTTGCTACCTGCCAGTTGCTAGCCTTACCATGTATGACCCTGCCAAGGAACCAAAACCCAGCACCTTTTTCCATTTACAGAAAACTGAAAGGCCTTTTGTACTACCTACCTTTGGCCCTAATACTAAATGTTATCTTGCAGATTTCTGTTACACAGTTCCAAGGAATGATAGGCTACCCATATGCAAAAATACCATAAAGCCTAAGTGTATTGTGTTTTATGGGCTATACCATCAGGGTTTGAGTAAGTATACTCTATGGGGTTCATACAAGGATGAAATCATCTTCTGACAGTTTTCACCCAACATAGTCTCCTTACAGTGATTTATAACAATATATGTAATGTAAAAGGTGACAAAACACAGTACAAGGTATAAAATATATGTCACACATGTGTCAATCCACATCCCTTTGTCACACATTACTCCATGTATTTAGAAGTATTATGGATGCACACATCTGCTATATTCAATTTGATAGCTTTACCACAAGCCTCTACCTCGAAACAGCCTGCAAATATTGAATAAGGAATACTAAGGGGAAAACAATACGACAGAAAGTACCCACTTCTTCCTTTCCATATAGACCAGACAACTCACATTCTCCTATTGTAAAATCTCATATAGTATCTGTGGACCAGTTAGAAGTCCATCCTGGATCCCCCGAGGCACACTCTCTTTGTCAATACGCTTCAGTATTGGTAGTCCTCATACACACTTACAAAGCACAGCATCATTTGTATATCTGATGCTAGAAAACTTTCCTGTAAAAACTGTATGTGGCCTCTTTCTGTACCCTTAAATTATTCAAACACCATTTAGATTTTGTTATTGCTATTGTTTGCTTTAAAAGTATTTTATTATTTTTTAATGATTTCATATACTGTATTTCAAAAATTGTTTGTCTGCTTACACCACATCCTTTGAGAGCCCCCCCCATACATACCTACATTACATTGTCCTTTCATTAAAAAAATTCCCAGTCCAATTAGTCCTGCCTATGTACTCATGTATGTGCACATCCACTGGAATATGATAAATCTACCAGGAACTACATATTCTTTTTTTAAGTTTTTCTTTAATAACTTAATTTTATTTTACTTATTCACATTATATCCCACTCACTGAACCCCCTCCAGGTCACCCCTCCCACAATCCTTCCCCTTTCCCTCCCCTTCTCCTCTGGGTCTGTGAGCTGCCTTCTTGGGCATCTGTTCACCCTGGTACTTCATCTCTCTGCGAGGCTAGGAGCTTCCTCTCCCACTGAGGCCAGACAAGGTAGCCCAGGAAGTAGAACTTATCCCACATACAGGTAACAGCTTTTGGGATAGCCCCTTCTCTAGTTGTTCAGAACCCACATGAAGGTCAAGCTGCACATCTACTACATATGATCGGGGGTGGGAGGCAAGGGTCCAGGTTAGTTGACTCTGATGGTCTTCCTGTGGAGTTCCTATCCCTACTGGGACCCACAATACTTCCTAAGTAAGAATTCTTCTATGAGAATACCTGAGCTCCATCTACTGTTTGCTTGCGTCTGAGTCAGCTGCTGGGTGGAGTCTCTCAGAGAACAACACGATCCTGTCTACAAGCATAACAGAGTATCATTAATAGTGTTATGGATTAGTGCTTGCCCTGGGACGGGTCTCAATTTGACCTGGATATTGGTTGGCTATTCCCTCAATCTCTGATCCTTCTCCCCTGCCTGCATTACTCTGTTGAGGATAATTTTCAACAGAGTAATCTCTAATGGCTGAGAAGCACTTAAAGAAATGTTCAAAGTCCATAGTCATATGGGAAATGCAAATCAAAACAACTCTGAGGTTCCATTTTACACCAATCAGAATGGCTAATATCGAAAACTCAAGAGATACCACATGAACATGTGGAACACGCTTCCATTGCTGGTAAGAGTGCAAACTTGTACAACCACTTCGGAAATCGATTTGGCATTTTCTTAAATAACTGGGAATAGTCCTATCTCAATAACCAGATATACCACTCCTGGGTATATATCCAAAAGATGCTCCAACATTTCATAGTGACAGTTACTCATCTACATTCAGAGCAGCTTTATTTGTAACAGCCAGGAACTGGAAACAAGCTAGACGTCCCTCGTTGAGTAATGAATAAAGAAAATGTGGTACATCTACAAAATGGAATATTATTCAGCTATTAAAAGCCAAGACATCATTAATTTTGCAGGGAAATGGATGGAACTTGAGAATATCATCCTGAATGAGGTAACTCAGTCCCCAAAGACATGCATGGTATTATTCTTATAAGTAGATATTAAACATAAAATACAGGTAACATGTTAAAATATGCAGACCCCAAGGAATCTAAATAAGAAGGAAGGCCCAAGTGTCTTCATTTAGAATGGGGAATAAAATAATCATAAGAAGCAGATGGAAGGAGGTGACTATGAAGGAGGTGGGGTTGGGGGATGTAAGATTCAGGATCAGCTGTGGGGAAGGACAAGAGAGATGGCTAGATGGCCATGAGAATGCATGAGAATGAATAGAAATCTTCAACTGACCAGGATGCTGCAGTGTGGGGCATTTCCAGGATAAGACATGACCTGGGACAAGGGAGATACCTCAGAATCAATGGGTGTCACCTAAGCTGTGACTCAGAACACTGGGGATATGGAATTTGAAGAGGCCATCTCATGTATTCAGAAAGAGACCCCAGTAGAGCCATAGAGACACCAACCCACCCACCAAACTTTCAACCCAATATATCCTGGCTACAAGTAATGCAGGCAACATTAAGTTTTAAAGCTGTATGTCCAGTATCTGTCTCACTACAGAAAAGTCAAGTCATTTTAAGTAGATTGATTCTTCTTGAAATGCTAGAGGGAGGAAGTTTTTTTTTTTTTCACTTTGGCAGACCTCTAGAGAGTTCCTGGATCCCCTGATCTCTAGGGCTTCTTCAGCTCTTTATCTGGGCAAGGACCGATTTGCAAGTATCCTTCATAGAAGTTTTCTATATTCATGTTTGCCTTCCTCTGTGAAGCTGTCTTACATGTTGGGAAGCAGGACACTCCAAGATCATCTCAGTCTACTTATTGTGTCTGGAGACTGCGGCAGGGTACATAAACAAAGAATACCATTATTTTGGCTACCACATGCCATATGTCAAGTACTTTTATCGCAAACATTTTTTTTGTTTCTTTAATTGCAGATAGATAGTTTTCTCATACAATATATTGTAATTATAGCTTCCACTCCCTGTACTTCTCTCAGTTCCTCCCCATTTTTCTCCCCTATTGTCTCTCATTAGAAAAGAATAGGTTTCTAAGAGGCAACAAAACAACCAAACATGACAAAATAAAATACAAAATAAGAGGAAACAAGAAAGCTTTAAGATCAAAGCTAAACATGACAACATAAGAGGTACAAGAGTCCTAAGAGCAGACATAAGAGTCATATCGACCCCCCCCCCCAGAGTCTCTCTGTTATCCCTACCTCCCTAAGTATTCCTCCACTCTAGCACCATCAAGTCTCTGCAGGGCTAGGCAAGACAACCAAATGAGGTGAACAGATTCCATAGATAGACAACAGCTTTAAGGACAGCCCCTGCTCCCCTTGTTTGGGACCCACATGAAGATCCAGCAGCACATCTCCTACATCTGTGCAGGGTGGGGAAGGGCAGGGCTAGGTCCAGCCCTGTTCTTATACTGGCATCTATGCATTTTGTTTTGAGATGATTTCATGTCTAGGTATTGATTTCCAGATTCATCTTTGTTGAGTGGGTGTTTTGTTCCATGTTTTCTGTTTCCTGTCTCGATTTTCAGAGAGTATGATGGTTGTGTGTTTTGCCTATTTTCCAGGCCTCTTTAGATGTTAACAGGGAATGCCAGCTGGTAATACAGGCTGGGTAACTGTGATAAGTTTGGGTTTAAAAAAAAAGAAGAAGAAAGTCTTGCGATCCACTGGGAATGGAGTCAGAGTGGAAATGGGGACTACGGCTGGCTTCAGAACTGGAGATGAGACTGACAGTATTGTACCTCAGGAGCAGTAGGAGAGGTGTGGGTCTGAAGCCTTAGGAAAGGCAGCCTTAGGGAGGCTTGCTGGAGTCGCAGGATAGGCTACAGTCAAGATGGGGTCTGGGAGATTGGAGGGGATGGTCTTTGGAAGCTGCATTTGGTCAGGGATGAGTAAAGGCTGCCGCTGGTTGTTCTGTTATAAAACTAGGGACCAGATTGGAAGATTGGGTCTTAGAATGGGGAAAGAAGGGAGGAAAAGAGGAAGGGAGGGGGTTGAGCGAGGGGGAGGCAGGGAGAGAGAGAGAGAGAGAGAGAGAGAGAGAGAGAGAGAGAGAGAAAGGCAGCCTACCTGGTTTCCTGGAAGATACGGCCTAGGTTTAGCAGGAGGTGCCTGCTGTGGTTGGGGCACTTGGAAACAGCTAGAAGTCAGGGGATGGAAGTTAGGAGTCAATGGTCTATGTGATCCACAAGAAATATGCAATAATGCAAAATTCTAAGAGGCAAAATGAGGACATGATTCAGGTAACTTTTATACTAAGTAAGAAAACTAGTAACTTGCTTGAAATTTCTGGTATAAGCCATACCAGGTGTCTAGGCTGCTTTTAGCTTATGGAGAGAAAAATTACAAAGTACAAATGGCTTGAGGTTGGTTTCTGTTACCAAGAAACAGGAGTGTCTCTATTTCCACACTTTTTTAAAGTTGTGATTCTTTACAGAAATAGAAATATATAGTAATATGAGTGATGCAGATATGCTTTTATATCTTCTGAATTCAGAAAGCCATGGAGGGAAACTTATCTGGGTCTCTAAAAAAAAATTAGCAATATGTTTCCATTGTGAATGTCTCTAAGTGACTCCAGAAGAATGCATGACTTGTGTTTTTGTCCATTTGATAGAATCTTCCAATTGTCAGTGCTTTCTACATGTGTATAGTGTTCTCTAGCACAAACTCAATATGGGAATTCAGAACTAGAGAAACAAAAGATGAATTCTCAAGTATATGAAAAGAAAGACTTTTAAAATCACTACATGTTTATGAAATACATTTTAATTTTTCTAGATTAAAAGAAATATTTCAGAATAAAATACTTAGAAGATGATACACACATACACACCCATACATATATATCTGTATAAATTATATATTATATATACACAAATTATGTCTCAATTTGTTTTCATTAAAAAACAAAATATTAAAATTTGGCACTATATATATTTTCAACAGTTTGTGTCCAATGTAAAAAAGAACTCACATTTTGCAAGTTTTAGCAAAGCAAGCCAACAGTTTTCACAACATATCCTCATCTAATATCATAATTAGGAGAAACATTTCATATAGTGTGATTTTCAACAGCTATGTTTCAATGCAAGTGTGCTAATATTAGCAGGAACATGGTAGGGATATGTACTCCATAAGCTAGCACCATAAGTGTATGAGACTTCATGTCTATCCTCAACCTAAAATATGAACATTTCCAGTTTAGTGCCCACATCATTATTTAAGTTTTGCAATAGAAATAAATGTAATAAACTACAGTAATTTTGATTTAAAATGAAAAGACAAATCTACATAAAAATCATCCAAAATTTGGTACAAAACCCAACTATATCATTCCTGGGCATATTTCATTTCTACACCACCTACATAAACACATACCCAAAAAAGAACAAGTGACAGATGCAATGTCATAGGTCTTTAATACCAACACTCAGAAAGCAGAGGCAGATCTGAGTTCAAGACCAGAGTGAGGTCCACCACAGCCAGGGGAAAACAGACTTTAAAATAAAAGTAATAATCAAATATATAAAAATAAAAAATAAAGGAAAAAGAAATACAAGATTATTAAAACTATATCATTCTAGCTAGAACAATATAGAGCAACACAGAAGATCTAGCTAGAGCAATAAGAGAACTGAAGGAGATAAAGGAGATAGCTAGAATAATATAGAAGAATATACAAAAATATAGACGTTCTAGCTAGAACAATAAGACACTAAAGGACATTAAGGGGAAAGGAATTGGAAAGGAAGATGTCAAAGTATAGCTATTTGCAAATAATATGATAGTATACATACGTGACCCCCAAATTCTACCAGAGAACTCCTACAGCTGATAAACATCTTCAGAAAAAGTAGTTGAATATAAAATTAACTCAAAAAGTTCAGTAGCCTTACTTTATAGAAATGATAAAGAAGCTAAGAAAGAAGGTAGGGAAAATAACACATTTTACTACAGCCACAAATAATAAAAAATATCTTGGTGTAATTCTAACCAAGCAAGTGAAAGAACTATATTATAAGAACTTCAATTCTCTTAATAAAGAAATTGAGGAAGATATCAGAGATATAAAGATCTCCCACGTTTGTGCACTAGTAGGGCTAACATAGTGAGATGACCATCTTACTAAAAGGAATGTACAGATTCAATGCAATTCTCATCAAAATGCGAACACAATTCTTCATAAACCTTGACAAAGCAATTCTCAACTTCATATAGAAAAATAAAAAACAAAAAACTCCAGAATAGCTTAAACAATCCTGAACAATAAAAGAATATCTGGAGGTATCACCATCCCTGAAATCAAGCAGTACTACAGAGCAATAGTAATAGAAACCACATGGTATTGGTATAGAAAGAGGCATGATGATCAATGAAATAGAATCAAAGACCCTGAAATAAACCCAAGTACCCACTGACACTTGATTTTGACAAAGAACCTAAATCCATAAAATGGCAAAAAGAAACCATCTTCAACAGATGGTGCTGGTCTAACAGCATGAAGAAGAATGCAAATAGACCATATCTATCACCCTGTACAAAACTCAAGTCCAAGTGCATCAAAGACCTCAACACAAAACCTGACAAAAGAGAGAGTCAGGAATTTCCTTGAACCGACTGGCACAGAAGACAAATTCCTGAACACACCAATAACTCAGGCACTAAGATCAACAATTAATAAATGAGTTCTCATGAAACTAAATATCAAGGCTAAAGACACCATCAAAACAGCAGCCCACAGAAAGGGAAAAGATCTTTATCGACCATATATCCTACAGAGGACTATTATTTAAAATGTATAAAGATCCCAAGAAACTAGACACCAACAACCAAATGACCCATTTAAAAATGGTGGGGGAGGAGCATCTTCCCGGAGTCAAGGGAGGAGGAGGAATGGGATAAGAAACAAGGAGGGGAGACATGGCTGGAGTACAAACAAATAAAATAATAAAATATACTGGGGCCCAGAACTAAACAGAAATTCTCAACAGAGATATCTCTAGTGGCCGAAAAGCACTGAAGAAATATTCAAAGCTCTTAATCATCAGGGAAATGCAAATCAAAAGGACTCTGAGATTCCATCTTACACCTATCAGAATGGCTAAGATAAAAATCTAAGTGATAATACATATTGATGAGGATATGGAGAAAGAGGAGCACTCCTCCATTTCTGGCGGGATTGAAATTTTTTACTACCACTTTGAAAGTAAATTTGGTGATTTCTCAGAAAATTTGGAATAGTGCCACCCCAAGACTGGCATATAGCACTCCTAGGCATATACTCAAATTATGCCCTACTATATCATCAAGGACACTTATTCAACTATGTTCATAGCAGCTTTATTTGTAATATCAAGAAACTGGAAATAATCTAGATGTCCCTCAATAGGCCAATGGATAAAGAAAATGTGGTATGTTATTGAGCTATTAAAAATAAAGACATCATGAAATTTGCAGGAAAATGGTTGGAACTAGAAAACATAATCCTGAATGAGTTATACTCAGACCCAGAAAGATACACATGATATCTAATAACATATAAGTGGACATTAGCCATAAAGTATGGGGTTACCATGCTACAATCCCCAGACCCAAAAGAACAAAGTAATAAAAAAGGACCAAGGGAAGTTGTATGAATTTCAATCAGAAGGGAAAATAATGTATTTATCAGAGATGGGTGGAGGGAGGTAGCTGGGTATGAGAAGGGGTGAGGAAATGAACAAGGACGGGGACCATATGAGAAAAAGTCAGGACAGGATAGGGCTGGTAGCAAGAAGGAAAATTTTTGGAGGGCATTTCTGGGAGTGGCTGGAGTTCTGAGAAGGAGACGTTCCACAAAATCTACAGGGTCTTGGGGCTGATCCTAGTTGAGACTCTACTGAGGATAGGGACTGAAATGGCCTCCTTCTGTAGCAGGCAGGACTTCCATTTTAGGGAGGGGGATATAACCTTCAACCCAAATTTGTTTTCCCTACAAGATGTACAAGGATAAAGATGAAGCAGAGATTGAGGGAATGCCCAAACAATTACTGGCTTAATTTGAGATTTACCCCACAGAAGAAAGCCAATCTCTGACACACTGCTATACTTGCTGACAGGAGCTTAGCATAACTGTTCTCTGATAGGCTTCATCCAGCATTTGACAAAAACAGATGCAGGGACCCACAGCCAAACATTTAGGCAGACCTCAGGGAGTCTTGTGAAGAGCTTGGAGAAGGATTGATGGAGTGTGGGGTGGGAGCAGTGTCAAGAACACCAGAAGACCTACAGACTAAAAGACTCACCTTATCCAAAGGAGGTTCACAGAGACTAAACCATCAACCAAATAGCATGCAGGGGCTCCTACACATTTGTAGCAGACATATAGCTTTGTCTTCATGAGGTCTACCAACAATTGGAGCAGGAGCCATCTCTGACTCTGTTGCCTGCCATTGAATCCTGTTCCCCAAACTGGGTTACCTGGTTTTCCCTCAGTGTGAGAGGAAGCATTTAGTTCTGCTGTGGCTGCATGTTCCAGGGCAGCTTGTGCTCAGGGGTGGGAGGCTTTTTCTTCTCTGAGGGGAGGGGATAATGAGAGGAGAAATTTGTTGTTTTATGTTTTTTTTCCATTTTCACTTTTGCTCCCTGCAGATCATATGTCTACACCCGACTGATGGATCCTTGAATGAAAGACGCACACACACATTAGCTTACTTTTAAATTCCTTGGCTCCTCAATGGCTGGGCACTCCTAAACCTTCCCATGATACCCCAGGCCACAATCAGGAAGTGGGCAGTGGCCACTTACCTGAGATCTCACATGGCATTTGGCTTTATCTTCTGCAGCTCCTGCGTTCCATCTTTCTACCCTGAGTCATGGCGCATCTCTGTGTGCTCAGCCTTGCATCTGTAAGTGTCCTGCCCTGTGTGCAGCCATCAGCAGTTGGTTGTCTTTAATGATTGATCAAAAACCAATTGAGGACAAGGATCTTCAGCTTTTGGACCTGCAGATTCCTGATTGAATCAAAGACTTAGAACCAATCTCCAACAGGTGGGACTAGGGGAGAAGAAGAAAGTGTGTGTGATTGGGATGTAAAGTGAATAAATAAATAATAACTAATAAAGAAGAAAACAAAAATAAAGAAATGAATGAATAAAACTAAATAAATAAAAGTATTAAAATTATGTTATCAGTAGAATATTTTATACAAATTAAAATATCTAACTTTCTATTACAGGATATGCTCCTACATCAGTTTTTTGTCTTGTTATATGTTATATGCTTATTTATATGATGATATAGATTTAGTGGTTAATATACAAAATCAGTATTTATGCAAGTAAAAGAAAAAATGCAAATATGTAAGAATTTTGTCCATCTGGCAATGAAGTGATTGCTAAAGTGGTGAAATCCATAACTTTGTGAAGTAAAGAATGGTTTTGTTCATCAGAAACAGAAATCCTAAGGGTTTTACAGTTTAGTCATTGATGTTTTCCATGAGAGATTAGCATCTATTTACTTGAGAAGGGAGGAGTATAAAGTAAATGAGGATATATGTCTCATATATTCACAGTGTATATACAAGTAAAATAACCAGCACAATCAAGTTCTGCCCACACTGCTTTCCAGAGTGGTTATACCAGCTTACAATTCCACCAGCAATGCAGGAGTATTCTTCTTTCTCCACATATTTATATTTTTATTGGTTATTCTATTTAATAACATTTCAAAAGTTATCCCCCTTTCTTGTTTCCCTATCATAGTCTCTATACCATCCCTGCTTCTGTGAAGGTGCTTCTCCACTCATCCATACACTCCTGCCTCACTGACATACCATTCCCCTACACTGGGGCATCAAGCCTTTACAGGACTAGGGGCCTCCTCTTCCACTGATGCCAGATAAGGCCATCCTCTATTCCATATGCAGCTGGAGCCATGGGTTCCTCCATGTATATTCTTTGGTTGGTTGTTTAGTCCCTAGGATTTCGCGGGGGGGGGGGGTGTCTGGTTGGTTGATAATTTTGTTCTTCCTATGGAGTTGCAATCCCCTTAAACTCCTTCAGTCTTTCCCGTAACTCCTCCATTGGGGCCACCTTGCTCAGACTGATGGTTGGCTGCGAGCATCTGCATCTATATTGGTCAGTCACAGCCTCTTAGGGGAAAGCTATAGCAGGCTCCTGTCAGCAAGTTCATCTTGGCATCAGCAAAAGGGTCTGAGTTCAGTGTCTGCAGATGAGATGGATCCCTAGGTGAAGCAGTCTCTGGGTGGCCTTTCCTTCTGTCTCTGTTCCACCCTTCATCCCTGGATTTCCTTTAGACAAGTACAAATCTGGGTTAATATTTTTGAGATGGGTGCGTGGTGTGTAACAACTGTATATGGTCTCTAAAGGTTCTACCTCTCCTTTGTTGGGTAATGTCATCCCCACTGGGTTCTGGGAACCTCTTGCTTCCCTGGTATTGGGACTTCTAGTGACTACTTCCAGTTCCCCACCCCACACTGTTGCACACTTCAGTTCAATTTCCTGTCCCTCTTTTCTTCTCCCCTGTCTCCTCCCACACCTGATCCTGTGTCCCTTTTACCTCCCAGTCTTCTCTCCTTCCTGGAGTCCCTACACAGACTGTGCCACATGGGGATCAATCCCACATGTGGACACCAAACCCAGACACTATTGCTGATTCCAAGAAGTGTTTTCTGATAGGAGCCTGATAACAGCTGTTTCCTAAAAGGCTCTGCCAGATCCTGACCAATACAGATGCAGATACTCACAGCCAACCATCAGACTGAGCACAGCAATCACAATGGAGAAGTTAGGGGAAGGACTGAAGTAGCTGAAGGGACCTTATCTGGTATCAATGGAAGAGGAGACCCTTGGTCCTGTGAAGGCTTGATGCTCTAGTGTAGAGGAATGCTAGAGCAGTGAGGCTGGAGTGAGTGAGTAGATGGGGGAGCATCTTCATAGAAGCAGGGTAAGGGGGGATGGGATAGGAGGTTTGCAGAAGGGAAACTGGGAAAGGGGATAACACTTTAAATGTAAAAATTAAATATCCAAGTTATAAACAAACAAACAAACAAGGCTGCTATGAACACAATGGAGCATGTGTCCTTGTTATATGTTGGAGCATATTTTGGATATATGCCCAGGAGTAGTATAACTGGGTCCTCAGCTAGAACTAGTTCCAGTTTTCTGAGGAACGCCCACACTGCTTTCCAGAGTGGTTGTACCAGCTTGCAAATCCACCAGCAATGCAGGAGTATTCTTCTTTCTTCACATACTCCCCAATATCTGCTGTCACCTGAGTTTTTGATCTTAGCCATTCTGACTTGTGTGATGTGGAATCTCAAGGTAGTTTTGATTTGCATTTTTCTGATGACTAAGGATGCTGAACATTTCCTTAGGTACTTCTTGGCCATTCAATATTCCTCAGTTGAGAATTCTTTGTTTAGCTCTGTACCCCATTTTTAATAGGGTTATTTGGTTCTCTGTAGTCTAACTTCCTGAGTTCTTTGTACATATTGGATATTAGCCTTCTATTGGATGTAGGCTTGATAAAGACCTTTTCCCAATCTATATGTTGCCATTAGTCTTATTGACAGTGTTCTTTTCCTTACAGAATCTTTTCAATTTTATGAGATCCCATTTGTCTAATTAGAGATTGAGCCATTGGTGTTCTCTTGAAGAGATATCCCCTTGTGAAGATGTATTCAAGATTATTTGCCACTTTCTCTTCTATTAGATATAAGCCTATTCATATAGGCTTATAACTATATTCTAATACAAAAAATGCATTCAGTCCAACTTCAAAAGTCCCCATAGCATATCAAAGTCTTAACACTGTGCAAGAGTCCAATGTTCAAAGTTTCTTCTGAGACTCATGGTAGTCTCTTAACTATAAACCTCTATAAAATCTATATGAAAAACAAATCACCTATTCCCAGAATACCATGGCACAGAATAGATGTTACTGTTTCAAAATGAGGAAAGGGAAAATAGTGAATTTAATCTCAGAAGTAACGATTGCACTATGAAATGTTTTGCTTGCTTGGTTGGTTTTCCTATACACATTCATGAGTTTTAGTATGTGCTGAGGAGAAACATTAGTCTGTGTTAATTGATACTGTGTGTGACCCACTGAGTTTTAATATGTTTGCCTGCATTAGCATGAGCGATTTACTGAAGCAAGGTAACATATCTTTGAGTATACATTGAAAATAATTGGCATGCTTCTTGCCAGGAGCCATTAGCTGTCACTTGTTCCTCAGAGAATGGTGGGATTTCATGAGCTCTTCCCACCTTCACCATGCAATATTGATGAGCTAGTCTTGTATAGGTCTTATGGAGGTAACCATAGTAATGGAGAGCTGGTAAATGCACCAGCCAGGTAATTTCCAGAAGACAGTATTGTATGGTACTCTTCCCTAAAATGGCTCTTATGTAGTTTATAGTGTCCTCTCTTCTTGGGATGGGGAAGATGATATAATTGTCCTGGTTAGGACCAGGAACTCCATAGTGTCTTATTCTCTGTACTTTAAGACATTGTAAATATCTGTATTAATTACCATCATTTACATAAAGAAGGGTCTCTGACCAAGGCTAAGAACTGCACTAGTCTATGATTATGACAATAACTACTTAGAAGGAAGTTTGACACCATGTCAATTTATCAAAACAATAGAAGTAGTAATTAACATAAAAAATAAGGTAGTTAGCAACCCCCAATTTTGAAATACAACCTTCCTTCCCTTCTCCGCCCCTTTCTCTGCACTGGTTATTTCTGATAATTTTCTGCCTTATGAATTTTAGAATAATTTCACAAATTTTTTCTGTCTATGACCCTGCTTCAACTCTAGAAGAATAATGATTCTAACAACACTGGTCAGGATTTAATGTGGACACAGCATATGATTCTAATCACTTGGGGTTATTTTATATCTTATCATATGTTTATACAGTGATTATTTTAGATCTTTTTAATATGTTTGAGTTCAAAATAGTCTTAGGATATTATGGTTTTCTGTTAAAGGTTAGGATCACAACCAAAATCAATTCTTGTAAGCTGTTATCTGTCTTCAAAAGTCATGATGTAGCATATTCACTCTTACATACACATAGGCACAAATATGCACCCACACATACACCTATGAAAACAAACAAAATCACAATTAACTTAACAGTTGAGGGATATTCAATGGGTAGAAGAAAATTGTTTAATTTCTAAGTTTTCATATTTTTGGTGGACTACATATTTCTACATTTTAAAATAACATGGCAAAATATTACCTATGACCACAATCATTTTAGTTTCTAAATGTTAGTCATCATTGTTAGTGTTAACCTTTATCATAGGCTTAACAAATTTATTTCAATTTCAATGCCACTTTTTATTAAACCCTGTGATTTTTTCAGTCTCCATTAACTGTCTTGAATCCATATTATCTTTGTTTTATGTTCTAAGAAGAGATGGAGAAGGAAAGGAAGGTATGTTGCTCTTAAATTTCCCCTGGAGTAAATGATTATGCATATTTTCTTGAACTCAGGCTACCATTTTAAGCAGGGCAAACCTTTTAAGGGTAAAAACAAGGGAATGCTAGAGCCAGCAGATGGGTATCTATAAGCTCCACTTATGTATACCTTGCTACAAACGGACATAATAGCATCTCACTGTTAAATCATAATTATTTAAATCATTATTATTTATCAGTTGGTGTATATTCCCAAAACATCTATGTTATTTTATCTAAGCTTTATATCTTTTAATACCTTTCTTATAGAAACTGCCCATGAGTAAATATTATCTTCAAACTAAGATTTCCATATAAATTTCTAGGTATGCTGTCCTTTTTCTAAATTATCAAAGGAACAATTTTGTAACATATTTTATCAATGACATTTTTATAGTGTAATAAATGTTTGATTATAAATTCTGATGAATTTAGATGCCAATGATACAAGCTTTATTTTTAAAAACGAACTATATTTTGATGATTCTCCACTTTGCCTTTTCTACTGAGTAGCTTTAGGGATATTCAATGGCCTATGGAGTTTTACAAATGAGACATGGACAATTATGCTTTATTTACTATTAGTTTCTATTCTAAAACTCAAAATATGGCTTGATGTAATGCACAATTTCACAAAAAGATCCTAAAATTTATTTGAAAAGAGCAGAGCCAAAACCCCAAGAATAACAGTAATCATTACCATGGTAACTATTTAAAGGATATATAATAGAAGAGCATGTATATGAGCCAGAAAGAACAAAGTGATTAAAGGAAGAAAGAAGCGACAGTTATTGAAGAAACCATTCATTAGCTTCTGGTGCATTGATACAGTTGCACGCAGAGTGCAAGATTGGTTACAAAAAGAGTCAGTGTTTGGATGCTTGCCATTTTGGGAGCATGAATGGCCACTTAGTCTCAGCAAGAGCTGGAGAAATAAAGAAGAGAGAACTACAGCATCTTAGATGAGGAACTACATGTCTTTTTATTTAAGCAGAGGAAATTAAGAGTAAAGCAGAGAGTTTCATTCTCACTCTTGGGATAAGCATCTTTCTAGCTCTAACAAAGAAATAGATGACCCTTAAAATGTCATTGGATTGAAGTTGTAAATGTTCCTAATATGTGCATATAACTGAAACACCTATCAGTATGAAAATCTGCACAGAGTATGAAATTTAAAGGAAGATTAAAAGATACTTGAAGGAAGTATTTATTTACCAGTAAAATGAGTGTTATTAATCCTAGTTTTTTTGTAATTGTGCTCTAGAATGTCACTGCAAACATTCACATAGCAAATATTTATTAATTCCTCCTGAGAAGAATACCAATCTAAGTTTCTAAGAAGTTTTGATCATGAACTTTTTAAAAAAAATCAAAACAAACCCTGTTAGATGTATCTTTTAATTTAAAAATGGTCAATGGCAGCTCATCTAACACACGTATTTTGGCTCTAAAATTGAAAACTGACTTTTGAACATCAAACACTACTTCAAAAATTTTGCTGATTCATTCTTAATGGCAATCAGATTATAATATGTACAAATAGTTTAAAAATATTGCACAAAGCTTATTGTCAGTATACATTTTTACAGTATGTGTTTAAAAGGACTAGACATAATATTTGGGTTT